>JXOR01000504.1:49820-127854 GCA_001014335.1 Coboldia fuscipes | reverse complement strand
AGCGTCACCAGTTTTTGCCACAGTAGATAGAACATCAAAGAGATGATCTTCTGTTGCCTCCTTCATTTGTCTTGAGGCCAAATAGTCGGTGAGTCCTTCAAAGAATTTCTCACTTCCCATCATATGTTCCATCATTCTGATCACTGAACCGCCTGCAACAGTTTTAAAACGAAGAATAATATTATGATTTTTCAACATATTTACTTTAATGCAGTCCTAGATTCACCTTTAGCATATACGACGTAACTGAACCGTCCTGAAATACTGTTGGGATCTTCAACATAGTGAGTCATAGGAACAGCCGAAGTTTGTGCATCACTCAATAGTGAATTTTGAACATCATTGATCAGTAATAAGTCCATAACTCTCCAATCGGGGTATACCTAAACTCATTCAATAACGAATTATAAGACAATTCAATTCCATTTATCATTTAAGGCCCAAAGATAAGATTATTAAAACAACACTTAAAATATTAGTTGTATTTAGAATTTACTAACCAATTCAGTTGCATATGATTCAAAATATGTAGCAAAACCTTCATTTAACCAAAGATAAGTCCACCACTTAGGACTCACTAGATTTCCGAACCATTGATGTCCAAATTCATGAGCAATAATTGTCGCTACATTAAATTTATTGACGTAGGTTGATTTACCTTCTTTGTACATGAGATAAACGTCTCTGAAATTTTCAATAATTATAGATAATTCATTTTCGTAATACAAATTATTTTACCTGTAAGTCACGAGTCCCCAATTTTCCATGGCGCCAGCAGAAAAATCAGGAATTGATATTTGATCCATTTTATTAAGAGTGTATGGAGTTTTTAATACTTGAGCAATTTTATCAAGAATCTTTTCTCCTGCTTCTAATGCAAAATGTCCTTGATCATCTTCTATAAACTGTGGCCTTGAAAAAACTCTTTGTGGTAATTTTCCTTGTGCGGCTTGATTTTCAATATAACTGTAATCAGATATAATAAATGCGACCAAATATGTAGACATTTTAATTTCGCCTTCTCCATCCCACTCAAAAGTAGTCATAACAGATCCATCTACACTATTTAAAAAATATAATTGAAGCAAATTATATTGGAATCACTTAAAGAATATGAATTATTTACTTAGAGACATTCGATATTTGATTGAAATTTGTAATCGCAGTATAGCTGGGATCATGTGTTATATGGAATACAAATTCGGCTTTTAATGCTGGCTCATCGTAGCATGGAAATCCATGACGTGCATCAGTTGATTCGAATTGTGTTGTTGCCAACCAACTAAAAATATTTGTGATCATTAGCACTGAGATAATCATAATATTTTCACTTTAAATTACACAGTCTCATCATTTGCGTTTTTATATGAGGATCGATAAAATCCTCCCATATCAGTTCTCAAGTCGCCTTCATATTCGATTATTAGTTTATAACGAGTATCCGATGTCAATTCATTTACTGTCTTGATAGTAAGGAATTCCGTAACACTGTCATATGTAGGATCACCGTCTAAATTAACATTAGTTGGTGTACCAGTTGTTGTTTCCAAGATGGTACTAATGATGGTGAGTTGCCGTTGATGTATCACAATTTCCCTAGTATTTTCAACTGCTCTCAAAGTGATCTCAACCGTTCCAGTGAACTTGAACTCGGCCTTATGGATATTCGTTGTCAAATAGATTTCATATTTCTCTGGGACTGTTGCATTTGGTAATCGATATGACACATCTAATTGTCGTGATTGTTTTTGTTCATCCACGCCTATATCCAATGGCAATGAGAAAAACCGTTCTAAATTATTTGGATCCCTGTCTCTTTGTGATGCCACTAGAGCTACTAAAACCGAAATTACTATAAGTTTTAACATCTTTACCGTTCCACCTTCTACACTAAACTAGACAATATTAATTATGAAATTGAGTTGAAGTCAATTCATAAATTCTTTATCTCTTAATAGATGTCATGTGCAATTAAACAAGACAGATAAAATTCTATATACCATAAAAATACTAATTTTTTGTATTTTATCATTTATCATTTATTGAATTTAAAAATTTTATTGATTAAGGACTTATGATTAAGATAATGAAAGATTTTATGCCTAAAAGTACTTGGATTGATTAAATAATCGATAGTTCTACATTCAATTGATTAAAAATTCAAGTAGAAAATTAAATAAAAAATTTAATACCAATGTATGAAAACCTCGAATCAAATAAATTCACAATTGATTTACACCTGAATAAATGACTAATCGTTATCATATTACAGTTATCTTCATTATTAGAGAAATTCAAAAATAATTATCACCACGTTATTGCTAAAGGAAACACTTATAATTCGCGGTACTACAATTAAAATAGATAAAAGTAAATAGTTAATTTTAATCGCTGTGTTTATAATTTTAAAATCTAACCAAAAATCTAGTCATTTATCATATAATATTATTGATTGATTGGCGATGAAATAAACTGTTTCGCTAGAACCAAAATAACAAAAAAAAAAAAACTCAACAGTTTTTGAACTGTTAACAAACACTAATAATATTGTTAACATGATTTGGGCTGGTTATCAATACACCTGATTGAAATTAAAACATTGAAAATATTCAATGTGATATGATGGAGTCAGAATAACTGTTCACGGATCAAATGAAAAACTAATAATATAAAATGTTTACCAGATGAGAACATATTGATAAAATAATGGTATACGTTTGAATTTAAATGTTGCCAATGTTTTGCTATTTTGCTTTTTGTTTTGTTTTGTTTTTTTTTTTTTAATTTTGTCATTAAACATTAAACTATTCCAATTTTGTATGTTTATCGGTTCAGGTCAAATTATTTAAGCACATTTACTGAATTTTACAGAGTTTTTATTTTCTTTGGTTGTTGTTTTTTTTTTTTGCAAATAACCAACAATATGGTCCTGCCCATTTGTAACCAGACAGTTTCAGAGATCAAATGAAGTTAATATTAGATTGATGTTACTATAAAAATGCCATAAAACATGTGACACCAATGAATATTGGTAAAACACTGTAAACACTTACAGTATTAGTACCAACCACCATACTATGATATACTATGTAAATCAAACACCATCTGATAACGCCTTACCCGTTTCGGATATTTAGGTTGTCAATTAATAGCTACCTTTTGCTGATACTATTTTTGTTTTTCTGTTAACCGTTCAACAAAGTGTTAAGGGAACAAAGCACACAGACAGAGTTAACCAAAGAAATCACATAAAACTATCCGCCCATGACTATAATGAACTTATTCAACTTGAAATCATATTTTATTCAAACAAAAGGAAAAAAAAAAGGATTTACGATTTCCTTTTCATTCACTTGTATAGGAAAATGATACACAGAAACCACAAAGTGTCCTAAATGAAAGTGATTTAGTTGTGCTCAGACCAAAGGCACTTTGTGAAACTTAATGTAATGGGAATGAATATATCTTCTAGGAAAAAGGTAGCCAATGCCAATTATTGAAGGCAACTTAAAGTCATCTTCATAATAATGGAATTCACTTTAAACTTAAATAATATACAGTTGATTTAAATGAATACATTCTGTAAGAAAAACTAACATACACAAGTCTATTAATACAGTTCTTGTTTATGTTATTTTCATACGAGGATAATTCAACGACCCAGTTTTAGTAAAGTGTGAATTCATATTATGTTAGTTAAAACAATGAAAAAAAAATGTATTCAATTGTTCACTTAGATTTTGTTACTTACCAATGGTGGAGATATGTCAGCGGCTATAGTTTTTTTTTTAATTTAACTTTTCTTTTATTTTTATTTTATGCAATTGTATTGAATCAAAATTTTCCCACGTTCATGTGGGAAATTGGTATAATTTTGACCAATGGAAAAAAAAAAGAAAATAACCGAGGAAATCCCAAATACAATGTATTCAATTGAAAACTCCTTACAGCCTTACATGCACATTTGGTCACACGGAACAGTAACAAGTAACTAGACATAAACATATACAACTGGTACAGGAAAATGCTTTTAATTTAACCATTTTCATATTACTACATACAGTTCATGGTAAAATTCAATAAATTAATTTAATTATTAATAACCAAAATGATTGTTGGCGGTTAATTAGTTTCACAAATGAAAAAGAAATCATTTTATTCATATTCTTTTTCCCACACTCGTTCTCCTTCACTCTGTTAGTTTTAATATTAAATTTAATGAAACCAATAAACGAAATGAAAATAATTTAAAAATTGAAATGCATCATTATATTCGGTGTGGAGTTAACAGTTATGAAATGATTGCAAATTAAAATTTACGGCAATTGAACAGTTCCATCATAATGTTATGAAAATTTTATAAAAATTCAATATAATTTGTATTTTTTGTAATTATTTTGATGTGAATTAAATGACTAATTATGGTAACGTACATATACGAAATTCAGCGGCGATTCACTATAGTTCATTTAATTAAAAATCAATGTGGTGGGTTTTTCATTATTTAATATCCAACACTTTTCGCATCATATTTATTTGTGCTACGAGCAAATGCATTCATATTTAATATCAATCTATTTTGTGTATACCAATTTGTATAATAAACATACATAACTAATTTTTATAATGGAAACTGTAAACATTAACTCAAATTGCTTGGGGTTCAATGAGAATCTGTGAACGTATTCAAATGGTGAATAATCGAAATCCAGATGATGGTATTACATGTACTTAACTACTGTTGCATTTTGCACTGTAATAATCATAATCACACAAAATTTTGTAGAATCATATTTAATAGTGTGGAACGATTGTGTATTAGAAATGTTGCTGACTCGATATGTGACTGATGGTGCGAAAAACTGCATATGTTTTAACTTTCCGCATATTCTCTCACCGAAAAAAAAAAAAAAAAAAGAAACGGAAAAACTAAAATGAAGAAACTGAAAATTGTTCAACTCATATCCGATTGATTTTCATCTCACGATAGTGTGTGCTCATGTGAATTGTTCACATATCCGTTAATCCAGTCCGGTTAACATAGGAACAGAAGAATTATCAAACTATAGAGAACGAGAGATAAAGTTTATGTTCTACCGCCTGGAAGGTGTATTCCACCCATCAAAAGCTCGTTAAGCGAATTTTCTTCTATTTATTTTTATGGTGGACCAAACAAAACTATCAGTCTTTCCTTGAGGGCAATATTTTAGCCCGTTTATAGTACCACGAAATAACTTCTTCTCTTCGTTTTCTGTTTTTTTTTTTTATATTTTAGATTCAGGCGAATATTCCGTTGATTTTGCCAGCAACGCATCAAAAACATTTGAAATTATAAAAATAGTAATATGGACATAAAATATTGATATAATGTGATATCTGTTCCTTCGTCCTGATCTATAAATACATAGAAAAGATAAATTGATAGAAATCAGAAGCGCTTGCGCATTTCTATTTGAATCAATTTAAAACTGGTATACCCCAAATATCTGGTATATTCGATATATTAAAGGTAAATGGTACAAACAGAAAACACAAAAAAAGTATAACACGTACAGTTTCAGTATAGAATTTACGGGTTTCCTTATCCGTGTTGCATTCAACGACAGAAAGTTATCATTGAACAGTTGAACGTTATGGACGTTAAGATCTTTAGTTCACTTCTGGTGTTGGTTAATAGCAGAACATACCAGAGTATGGCGACGGACAATCGGATGCCAATCAGTTGAATTTACTTTAATTCAAAAAAAAAAGAAAAAAAGAGTGAATATAAGATAGAAAGATAAAAATCAGTGCTTAAAGCAGAGATAAAAATTAAATTTTAAATTTAATCCTGGAACAGTGACTTTAAGTGTGATTTTGAATCAATCCAATAATTCAATTAAAATTAAATAAATTCAATTCGTTCAATCGGTGTTAATTATTCAAATAAATTGAGTGACTTTATTATAAATTTTTTGTTTGTTTTTATTTCCATCTAATTAAATAATTCATTTGAAATTCTTTAAAATCCTTATATTTTTGATAAATCAATTTCAATTGATACAATCAATTTTAAATCTGTTTAAAATACGTTCATCAATTAACCAGACATATCGTAGAATTATAATTTTCCAACTGATATAAATCGATTACAGTCTAAATAGAAAATAAAAATTGAAATCGAAGTGTAACAAGTATCATGATAACTAATCGAATAAAATTACAATTCAGTTTATGAGGTGCATCCCTATTTTTGGTTCAATAAACGAAATAAAATCGAATATTGTTCAACAATTGCAACAAGTGCAGTGTGAAATAAACCAATCAGTTTTTTTTTTCCTTTTTATACATTTCATGTTGTTTTATTAGTCAGTTTCTGTTCAATCGTCATGTGCAACAATCAAAATCAATTGAAATTAGATTTCCAAGGATTTTTATCATTAAACTTAAAATAGAATACATTTTTTATTGAATACATTGAATAAATTATTTTAATTTGGAATTAATAAAAAGGCAGCCAATAGAGATAATAATGTGCTTTTTTGAACAATTATTATAAACTTTTGTGTTACAATATACAGAAAAGAATAATTTTTTGTTACGTTTCTTCTTACAATACGTATAATTTACAGTAAAGAAAAAGAAGTCCTTTAATTAACAATAAATTAACCATTTTACTGTGCGGTGTTCAAGTGGAAAATCCTATAACCAAAGTATCTAACACATTGGAAATTTAATATTTTTTTTACCTTGTTATTTCTATTATTTTGGTTTCTCATCTACTGGAATATTCATAATATTTAATTAATTTGTTCTATTAAATTGTGTATACTGTTGTGTGTGTGTGTATCTGTATCAAGTTGCTGTGTAATGAGCATTCAACAAATAATACTTTAGCTGTTATGAAGTTGACGATCTCATCAACATCATCTAGTTATTCACGGTGAGTTAGCCATGTTTATGGGAATTAATTTATATTTAATGAAATCCTTACGTTTAAAATGGTACAGAATCACCTATTTGAAAGTATGTTGTCTTTTAAAATTTAAATATTACTAGATGGTACCTATGGGTTGGATGATGAAATGAACTTTTCTGGTACTGGGGGAATTAGTTTTACGTTGGTATACGTGTAATTCTTATGGTGGCATTGAATCAATGCTGAATATACGTCATCTACTTAAATGTTATTGTTCAAATTAGTTCATTTAAAATGGACATTACCTAGTTGAGTACATTTTTTGTTTGGTTGGTGAATTTTAAATTATTTAATATCGTGTATGAATTATATTAGCTGTTGTTCAGATGGACTTCTTAATTATATTCCGTTATAGACTTACTAATTTACCAGAAAACGTGAAATATTAACAGTGAAATAAACGGATATGAAAATCTTGAATGTGAACCAGTTGGATTCAGTTTAAGAATTTTATTCATATTTTTGTATTATATTTTAACTGTTTCAACTGAAAATCAGTTAGACAATGTAAAAGATTGTTTGAATACTTCCGTTTTCATTCATTTTATCTGTCGTAATGTATAAAATGCTTTAAGAAAATAAAATAAAGTTCCAAGACATTTTGAATATTAAATGAAATTGTTAGAATCCTATGTGGCCAAATGATATGAACTCAGTGCAATTTTGTTTTTGTGCTTTAAAAAATCAGAAATTCGTAAGCTTTTCACACCGCAAGGGGCCAAGGTGATTGTACAGATCCGCGGTAAGAGATTTTTCTGAAATTTCCTTTTTTCACTTTGTGCCTCTACTGACTTGAAATATTCATTTACTTTAAACGTACATATTCCATGGAGGGAAATTCATTTTTATGTTAACAATCTCTTATACGATGAAAATGGTTGTATGCAAACGCTGGCTGATAATGTAACAGTTTCATCATATCTTAAGAAATGATTTTTTTTTGGTGTGTTACTCACTGTGATTCGTACTCAAGGAAATTCTTTTACAATTCGATAGAAATTCTTTTGCTGTTTCAAAAATGATAAAAAAAAGAATATTCATACGTTTTGTATTTCGTAATTTTTGGTTTTTTTGTTGTACTTCAGTACAATCAAAAACGTGAAATGAAGTCATACACCAAACAATTTAATGCTTTTCTGTTTCTTTTTTTTTTTCTTTGACTTCACTGTCATACCATTGGGAGTGTATTTTTTTTTGCCTTTCGTTGGTATCGGTTGGCGTTAGGTTAAGGGATGAGACAAGAATTCATGAGTAAAAAACTTCAACATATTTTTCATTTACTCAAATTCATATTAAAAACGATATTTTTATTTAACCATATCTACACAATTTGTGCTCCAAATATTCACTCATCTAGTTTCTGTTGAATTCTTCGGATGATTCTTCTATCGTGCTTGCTCCCTCACAGTTGATTCTATATTTTTATGTTTCATTTAGACAATATTGTAGAGTTTTCCATTCACTAACACTTTTTAGGCCTACAACTTGGAGGAATGTGTTTCTATTTTATGCTGTTAGGTATTTGGGAGGCTGTAAAAACTCATGGAATACAGAAGATACTGTCATTTCGTATCACATTTCTTGTATTATAGTTTTTCATCTCTGGAGACCACTTCTGTCTTAAACAATCCGAGAAAATACATTCCAATTGTGTTACACTCAACGGTTTTTATTTTGTCTTTTCATTTTATACATCAATTGCGTTTAACCATTTCGTTGAATCTTTGTGCTTGGTATCCAAAAATGTATGGTTTCTTTCTACTTGGATCCAATGTTTTATATGAATGTCTTTATAACCAAAAAAGTGAAAACAAGAAAAGGAAATTATTCTGGTTGGTTTTTATCCATCATATTCCATTATCTGTATTATGAATGCACACGCGATTCAAATGGTGAACCTCTAAAATAAAAAAGGATAAAATATAAATGTATCCACATCGTATGAGTCTCCAATTTCAAAAAAAAAAAAAAAAAAATTGTATTTGTTATCCACATGTGAAAATTTCTTTCTTTTTGTTAGATCTATTATTCATGTCTTATTATGGCTGAATTGTAAAACGAAATTTTGTTGTAGGAGAAAGTAATCGTATACAGAATAAGAGAAAAAAAAATCAAAAGAAATTGAATTATGGGAATTGAGTGTATCTCATATATTTATAATCTAAACCATAAAAGGAATATCATTTAACACTATAAAATAGGTACGAATACATTATTACGTATGACAGAAAACAGAAAATTTTCTTAAAAAAAAGAAATGTTCAACATAATGTTTCAATTTCATTGAATTTTATATCCCCATTTGGCTTTTAAAGCTCTGTGAATAAAAGTGAAATAAAGTTCAAATATGAATCCAATTCTGAATAGATAATTTTTTCAACCCTCAAAATAAAAATGATTTTATTCTCCGATATTTACCTTGAAGTCGAAAGTCTTACCTCTGACATATTAAATGATTATCTTTCTACATTTTTTTTTAAACTAAATTATTTCTACCTTTAGTAACGTGAAAAACATATACAAATTCAATCAAACAAATGATTTTATTCATAAGCGGATTCAACAGCTAAATACAAATTGAATTTAATTTATTGGTAATATTGCTTATGTCATTTTATAATTTATCATTTGCCGTGAAAATATTTTTTTTTCACTTGATTCTTACATAGAATCGATTGAATGATTTATGTAATCAAAAATTAATTAATCGCCTTGAAACATAAAAATTGTAAAATCAATATTTAAATCAATTTTTTTTTTTTATGATTTGAACAGGATGAAAATCGTTAAATTTTTTATTGAAAACATTCCAGTTTAAGTTGTTTTCATTTGAATATAGAGATTTGAAACTAGTAGTTGGTTAATTGAAAATTCTTTAGTTGTAATATGCATTCACTTCTAGTAGATTGGATACTCTTTGCATAGAGTACGTTTGTTTGATTCATTTGATGCAATGTCATTTGATTCCTATTTTACGGTAATAAATTCTATGAAGTTTTTTATTACTGATAAATTGATGAAACTCTATGATTTCATATAAATCCATTTTATCCAATGGTAAACAACTATCAGTTTAAGCTTTAAGATTATAAATATTGAAATATTATCGAATCATTTTATGAATCTATTCACAACGTAACTCTTGCTTTCTGCTAACGTTCCGATGGTTACCAATTGAACGGAAATTAGAAATAATAAATCATCGATGAATATTCAATTACAGATAAAAAGAAAAATGTAAAAAGAACTTGGTGCTCCGTAAAATTTGATTTAAAAAATGGAATAATATTTACATTGCTGTAATGGAATGTCAAATGTGGTAAAAATCGTTGCGTTGATTAGGTGTTAGTATAACAGACGTTACCATTGATGGTTTGATCAAATTTTTGTTAACCAAAATATGGTTTATCGGTAAAATAAGAAGAAATAATTCCAAGGAGAGTGGAAAATAATCGGAAGCTCATTAGAAACTATGTCACCTGACAGATTTTACCAGTTTAACGTTTATACACGGAAACAGAATAGACGTAGTACTTGGCTTGCGGTTCCGTTAAAAGGAAACATTCATAATAGCATTACTGTTAGTAATTTCCATAAACGTAAATCGTTTAACTGCGTATTAAATCCGGAAATGAATGTTTAACTAAATAGCAGAGTTTCTTCGTTTTTTTCGTTTCTGCCTTCTTTACCATTAAATAGAAAACAGTTTAATTTACTTTACAATTTTTAAATTTCATTAAAGACAAAAAAGTTTTAGATGTAAATTTTTTGTTCGACTATACGTAGGACACACCTGGTAAATATTGAGAATAAAAATTTGTTAGTTGACTAGAATTTTTCTGTCCAATATTAAGTTGTAACTACTGTAAGCTGCAGGTAAAATTAAAACTTATTTTCAATGTAAATTGAGTTAACTATTCTGATGTACATTGTTTGATGAGAATTTTCCACCCGTTTTTCCGTTTATTTTTTTTTCTTTGAATTACTGCCACTGAATGAGATGTAGCAAAATAAATAGAGGAAACTATGATAAATTGAGAATAATAAATGTGTGACTCAATTAACGATGGAAAAAAAGAAGTGCTTCATCAAAAACGTTGCATCATGTATATTTTTATGCCAATTAACTTGATGCTGTTAATACATTTGGTTTCGCATAAACATATAGAATTACAATTTTGATGCATTAAGTGTGTCATCAGTGTTTAATTCATATTTATTTCACTTATTACTTTGCTGGTAATATATCCCTATTCATATACAAATGATATGATACGGACGATGATGGAAATGAAATTGTTTTTTTTTTTCTGGATATGGAATGGGATGAGAATTTGATGATATACAGATGATGATTATAACACCAGAAGTGAGAGATAGTATAATTGTGATATCATGAATTATGATATCTATTCAACGAATTGGATAATAATGAAATGATATTCAATATGAAATCCAGGTGCTGTTGATAGAATATAATCAATTGTGTTACATTTTTATTTTTATTTTATTTACGAATCACTTGTAGTTTATTAGAATTCTATTTTGCTTTTTTTTATCAAATTCTTATGAATCCAATATTGTTATTTATTAGAGTTGGTTGGCTTCTGTTTTGACTGATAAAATGGCACAATTACATATAAAAGTACCTGAAGTATTTTCCATTTTTGTACAGTTCACACCTTTACTGTATAGAAAATTGGTTTGTTTATAGTAGCAAACATATTCATTATATGCCTACATGTTAGTCTTTAGTATGTATTTTCTTTCTTGTAATAAAAATGAATTAAATCAAATACTTCAGTATAAATTATTCAATTTTATATGATACTGTAAAACACTCAAATTGACTCTATTAGGCATGACAATGGCCTATTTGATGGTAGTACAGTTTTTACCCATATCAAAGGTTTCAATTTTGGTAAATACACTTATGCCATGTTATTCATTTGATATTAGGCTCTGATTTCTTCTCTCTATTATTATTTTTACTCATAATACTGAAATTGCCCTGATATGGTTGTGTGCCATCCTTTACGGATGGGAAATGATGGTGTATATAACACCACTTCAATATGGAATGGAATGGGGGGTGAATATGAAAACCTGAATATGCACACAGATTTTCCATATAAATTTTTATTCATATAACTGTTCTGTGTAAAATCATGAATATGATATTTTGAATATTGTTATTATACATACAGTTGAATTTTCCATTTTACGAACTTTATGGTATTCATAATATCATTTTTAGGGCATTTTGATTCAATAAGAGTAAAATATTTTACTGTAATAGACCTCATACAGTTTATTTGTAATTTCATCGAGACTTTTTTTTTCGAGTATATTGTGCATTGGAATCATAACACAACAATTTTATTGTTAGATAATGGAAATTAAATGTGATATTTGAATAAAAAGAAATAAAAAATAAGTAAAATACCTGAGATTGAATGTGAACTAAACTGATTTACATTATCATACTTGAAGTCAAACAATTCAACGGCTTCAATTCAATGATGAAAATTCAATGGAATTCTATCCATCATGGTAAGAAAAATAAAAAAAAGTAAATTCATTGAATGAATTGAATACGCGCAACTATAATAGAAGAATGGTTGATGTTGAATTAAGGGTGGAAACGGATTGAATACAACCCGGTATTAGTTGTTCAATAAAACCAATAGTATTGGTTTTAGATTGTGCACAACAATAATATTTGCCATACATAATTCATTTTTATCATTCACTACACCAGATGATGTGCTCTATCAACGTCTTCAGCTTCAATTGTTCAACATAAATTCTTTTTTATTCTGCTTCTTACTTCCAATTCAATACAGTTTTATTGAACAACTGAATTGAAGCTACTTTCCTTATTTCACTGTGGAGAGAATTTTCTCTTACATTATCTTCAAGAGGTAAATTTTCTGTATTATTTATCGTCGTTTTTCATTTTTTGATTCATTTTCATTTGCTTCAGATAATCAAATAAGAAAATGTAAAAGTGGAATTTATTCGTCATATATGTCTTGATTCCATCATTTGAATACAATTATTCTTGGCAACTAACAGACACTGTTTTGACAAAAAAACAACGATAATATGGAAGAAAACGGTAAATAAAAACCAAATGGAGAAGATGTTGAACGACACTCTTCTGGATTGTCGAAAAAAAAAATCTCTTGTAAAATATAAAAATTCGTTTCACTGAAGAATTTTTCACTTGATTCTTTATACGTTTCATGAAAACGGTTATACTCCAACTCCAATGAGATGAATATCGAAAGGAAAAAAAATGATGTAACCATAAAACATTGTTTTTACCTTTTAACTCTCTGCATTTCATCTGTTTTACTCGACTCCAATGGAATCCTATGTTTATTTGATGGGGGTTTGGGGTGACAATCATACCATTGAAATGCACAATAAATTTAACAATGTTTAGTTTATTTTACCTAAAAGCATAATGATATTATAAAATGTGGGCTCTTGACTTCTGAATCTGGTACCGTTCATAAATCGAATTCAGTTCTCAAGTCACATGGACAAAATTCCATTGCGACACTGAATGATAGCGATATAAAAATGAAAAAAAAAAAAAACAAGTGATTTGAAATTTGATTAGACAAATATTTGGATTATTCTGTTGGTGCTCTTTCACGTTTTGAGGCCATTCCGTTAAACTGTCATTCAGTACGATTATTCAGTTGATACTTGAAGTCCTCTTCAACGGTGTACTTTGCCACTAGCGAACAAAAAAAAAAACTGGGGGAAAAAAATGGTCTGGCATTATTTTTTCATTCTCACTTTATTTTTATATTTTTTTTTGTAAACTTTACATTATCTGTCGTGCGATGTTTTATCAACCGTAAGAATATCAGGTGAACGGTTATGGCATCAAACAATTCTGAGTATTTGTAAGGTGACAATCCAAACAGTAAGTCAGTTACTGTAATTTTATCGTTTAACAATAATTTAACGAGCGACATGTTGCAACTAAACAAATTAAATACGATAAAAACAGTATAAAACAACAGAAAAATATTGTTACACCATCAATTGAATTTCACCTGAAGGTTATAAGGTAGAAAAAAAAAACCGATTGGTGAGATAAAATTCACTGTAAAATTGCTGTCATTCAATGGACAGTTTGCTTTTTATTTTACCGTCCTATCGTTTTTGTTGTTGTTTTTATTATTTTGTTTCAGTTATTGTGTGCGGGTGATAGAATGCCGTTTAAATCAATGGTGAAAATGGGGTTGAATGTCGGCGCTACCACAGGAAATTGAGAATTTAAATTAATTTTATTCCTTCTTTTCATTCTTTCGGTTGAATTGGTTGGAATATGTTGTTTTTAATATTCATTGGCTACGTTGGAGTTTAAAGGAAATTTTTATTCATTTGGTAACTACTGGGAATTGTTGCTCATCAACGATGAAAATTCTCTTGAAAATTAGTTTGTTTTGATCCAATATTCCTATAAATTGATATGAAAGTATTCATACCTCATTCGGAGAGTGAGTATTCAATCCACAATCATATTGGTATTCTATTAGAGAAAATTTAATTAGTGCGTTGTTTTACATACAAATGAATTAAAGAGTTTTACTTATGTTTTTCTTGTGTGTGCTGTTGTTGTCGGGTGGTGGACTTTAACTAAAAACCAAAAGGGTACACACGTTCGAATTGATCGTTTGTGAAAGGACAATCACGCAAATACCTTGGATCCGGGGTATTGATAAAAAGACGCTACACAAATATCATTTGGCAAATATTCATTAAAAAACTTTTTGATAAAGTGGACCACTGAACAAATAGAATAGAAGCAAAGTTAATTTCAAATGAGTCTCTTCCGCTCTTTTTTTTTATTTTATTCTTTTATTTATTTCTGTTGATTTTGGCCTCGATCAATTCAGTTTAATTTTCCAGTCAATGCATGAGCGTAACTAACAGGTATTCACAAGATTTCATGTTTGCATGGCATTCGGAATGATAGTCAGTCAACATTGAATTCATTTGGGTTGATTTTTCCGTTATCCATTGGCTGATTTGTAAAAATAAAGAAACGGTTTTCAGCAATCATTTCACGTTCATCGTAATAGTGAACATTATCAAAGGAAATAAAAGAAAAACTAAATTAGCTATCTGGTTTCGTTACGAATTTCTATGATAGTTTAATAAATGAATGTCGCAGAAAGAATTTTCAAGTTATTTTATTTTCAACAGTCAATTCGTATTCCCATTACTATTAAGCACTACTTAAATTGGCCTGTGAAGTTTACGATTAAGAAAAACTGTTTTTGCTTTGAACGTAAAAAAAAGAAGTAAGAAATATGAAGTAGAGTATGAGAATTTTATCCATTACAATCGTATGATAACACTTCGTGTCTTCTTGTCCAAATGGAAAATGCGTTAAAAGTTCAACGTGAAAAATTTTCACATGTACCGTATTGAAGACGTTTTGTATGGATGACAAAAGTAATAGAAGAAAAAAAAGGAAAAACTACGTTTTCATTCCTTCACACGGAAAGTACAAGGAACGGAAAGAAGAAAAGCAATAAAAACAGTCACATTACTTATCATATAAATTACATTTTGTTTTTTTTTTTACTTTATTCATTCATTCGTATTCCTGGTTGTTGTTGATATTTCTCACTGGTTACGTACCATATCAAAATGTAAAATGATATGTTTGGAGCATAGATATGATCAAAATGGAACATAATGCATTAGGACGAAAAGGGAAAAAAAATAGAAGAAAAACTTGATACAGTGGCACAACGTTCACGTATCAAATTAAGCCGATATCATAAAAATGGTATACAGTGCGTTTCGGGGTCTCTTAATTTGAAAATACATAAAAATTCTTAATATGGATCAAATTAACCTTGACTACCTTGATTGAGTTTTGTGGAGAGTTGGTCGAAGAATAATGAGATACCGGTAGTTGGGTGAAAATAGAAATGACTGCATTAAAGTGTGATCGATTAAAATACTCGGTTTTTCCTTTATTCAGTGGTCAAACATGAACCGTTTTCTTTTTTTCTATTTCGTGTCGTTTATTTTATGAGTGTTTTTCTTTTTATTTATTTATTTTTTCCATTTTTACTTCAATGAAAATTCATTTGATTTCACTTTAGTCTGTTTTTCTTATCTCTATAAAGTCCTTCTGCGGGTACGAGTGTTTGATTCTTCTAATCAATTTAATATCAATAGGTGATTTTTCATCGAAATATCATCAGCGATAACGAAATGAAAAGCAAAAAAAGAAATAATAACATAACCATATTTATTCAAGGACTTTGGTTTTAAGTGCCAAACCTTTAACGGAAGAAATCCATTTGGATTTTAGTGATCAGTTTTTCTTGGTATTTGGTTTATTTTCATTCGGGTAATTTGGTTTTTCGATCAATATGAAATAGTATTTCCTTCCAATACAAATGGGTCAACATATGCTACGAACATAAATTAGATATCTTTTTAAATCGTTTGAAGAAATAGGAAAAAAGAAATTTCGTCGATTCTTTTTGAGTCGTGTTCATATCAAATGGAAGCACAATATAATAAAGAGGAATTTTATGCATCCAACTTATGCTACAATATGACAGTGACTGGGTGCTCTTCTAACCCCAGACAGAATATTTTATATAACCTAATGATTGTCAAAGACATTGATAGCTTACACTAAGAATCGTTGTCATACAACCTGATGTTGTTCTACATCAAAATATATTATACAAGAAATAAAAGAAAATTGAAAGAAAATTTTCTTTGCTACAGTTATGAATAAAATTGTATGAAACTGTGTCATACATCAATATGAATCTATTCAGTTCTCAGAAAACAGAAATAATGTAAAACATTGGAATGAATGGTAAAGTTGGAAAGATAAACTATATATAATCAGTTCCCTATTTTTGTTATTTTTTTTTTGATGAAATTTCACTGCTTTTTACTTATCCCTTAGAAAAGAAATTATTAAAGTATAGAATATAAGGACGAGTATTACAAAGTTCTGATTTCGCTCTGGTTCAAGTTGGTGTAACGTCTTATCGATTTCATCGGATTGTTGTCGTTAAATTTTTTGTTTTGTTTCCCCATTTTTATGAAGAAGGTCGACCATTAAATAAGACTTGAATAAGCTCATTTGTCATAAAATCATTTTAGACTCCCCTTTAACTAAATCCAGTTACCGTAATTATAGTTGAAAAGTTGGTAATATACCGTATAATGATATATATTTTCAAAGAAAATAAAATATTCTAAACTGTCAAGTTCATTACCTATTACTGCCAATGTAATCGAATAGTAAAACTTTAATTCATTTTCAACTGTGGATACATAAATTAAATCTATGTACAAATAAAATGTAACGTACATAAGTTTATTTTCTTACTTTTTATTGATTTCAAAATATTAAAAATCATAAAATTGATTCATAATGACGACAAATTTACTTTTATTATAATCACATTTCAAGGTATTATCAATTGGAATTTTTATTTGCCCAATATCATAAATGATAACGTAAGATTTTACGTTTCATTGATACTTATTGATTTTGTTAGTGCAATAATAGTAATTCTTTATGATTGTTCAATTAAAATTTTGTTTAATATAGTATATCAAATATTTATATTTTTATGATATTCAATACATATGTTTTATGATCTGTATTCAGCTGTTAACCAAGAGTTTTCAGTTTAATAGGAGCCATAACTTGATCTCGTTCAGAAAGAATAACATTGTAGATATTTCCAGTGTTTTAACGCAGATTATATGGCAATAAACTGCAATTCAATTAAAACCAAGAAAATCACGAAACACATCTGTGTGCAAATGAATGACATCGTTTAGTGCAACACTGAGAATTGTAGGTACACTGAAAAGAATAAAAGTTTTAGTTTAACATTTCTGTATTCATGAATTTCAATAGATTCATTTAAAACACTTACTGGAACTCCATGAGCTAAGCATTCTTTTCCATCTGGTGTTTGTACCAAATAATTTGATCCCAAATTACCAACAAAAGTTGCAACATCATTCGAAATGCACCGTTGCAATATAAAATCACAGGTGTTTGAACAGCACTGATAGGATGTACCGCACTAACCAAAATTAAATTAACAATTATAAACGGTAACTAAACCAGCGAATATTTAGTAACCAAAATAAAGCCACATTCAATGGAGGATTTACCTGACCACCGACCCCAATACAGTTGCCAATTCCGACAATTTGTGGATTTGAAACACATCGGCCCAGATATGGTGGACACATACGTGTACAACATTTTGAGTGACCGGAACACTAAAATAATGTTCATCAATTAATAAATTCAGGTGAACAATATTTATATAGAGCAATGGATGTATCGTGGTAGATCTAAATCGCATTATAATTTTATATCGATTAAAAAGTATTTTATTGATTTCCACATTGACACCAAAATTAATTGATCGTGAAGCGGAAGAAGGATAAAAGAGAAAATCTGTGTATTTAATAAAATAGAAAAGCAATAATCCACACACATCAATTCAGGTAGCATAACCCATTCACATTTACCGTTAATATTGATCAATAATTATTAAAATGAAGAAATAACCAAAGAATATAACAGATTTTCTTGTGCATTTAAACACATTAAAATATTTTACCTTTTCACCGATTTTTGAACAATTTTGTGCGTGCGTTAAATTTTCAGTAAACAAAATGAAAATCAATAAAATCACAACACTGAAGGAAATTTTCAATTTATGTGCCATCATGTTTTCTGCTGGTTTCAATTTGTTATGTGTATTTTTTATATTCCTTTTGGTTATACTTTTTTCACTTTATTTTTTAATACGAAATACCGTGCAGAACACCTCAAATTGCTATGTATAGCCACTGCTGGGAAAAAACTCGGTGAAAAATAAAAGTTTGGTTTTTTTGTGTCTGTTGCTCAAGTATTGTCGTGAAAATCAGAATTTTTTCACTGGTGGATACTTTTACCGTTTCTACAGGTGGTGCGAATGATAAATTCTAAATCGGATGAAGCAGAAATTTTCTTCGGTTTTGTTATTTTGGAATATTTTTCATCCAAAATGAAATATTATTGAATCGATTGAACCTCCACTGTACTGTGCTGTGACAGAATAACAAAAAAACCACAGAATTCAATGAATTTGAATTTTATTTCACTTGAGTTTTTTACGTTTGTAAATTTTTGATTCTATTGGAAAGCCGATTTTCCGCTATTTTATGTATATTTTTTTGGTTCAGAGAAATGGTCTTGTACAAATCTAAATATAATTGAATATGAGTTTGTTCATAAAATTTTCCTTCACTTTTATATATTCCTAGACAATATTGAAAATTTCCACCGTTGTACACGCTTTGTTGTTATTTCTTTTTGGTCGCTGATTGTTCACCTGTTGTTCATTATAAATGTGAATTTAATGGTATCCATGTATCTAGTATGGTATAGCTGATTCTTAGGTTACCCGTAGTTTACCAATTGATTGGTATTCAAAAATGAAAATAAATAACGATTTTCTGTACGGGTGAAAAATAACGAATTTCAATTAATTTAAGTAGAATCAATGTTGTTTTGTTTTTTATTATTTCGGTATTTTACGATTAATGTAATTAAATATAGTGGAATCAGGTGTTAAAATGCCCAATAAAAATAATGTCAAGTTCTTATCTAAATGCTCTGTATCAATTAACGGGTGAATCTGGTCCAATCTATACGGTTAAATATTTCGGTACGGTGTTGATTTCTTTTTAGTATCAATTCAATATTTACTAACCATCATTAATATAATTATTTAAATTAACTTTAATTATCAATTAATGTCTAATTAATCGGTACGTGTTTGGAAAATTAATTAACCATTGTATTAAATGTAATTGTTATTGATTTCGTCAATCATTTCATTTTAATGAATACATTGTATCACTAAACAGTTTTATATTTTCGGCAGTGAATTTTTGTTTCATACCAATTAAATTGCTAATAAAGAAAAAAATAACTTAATTTCAAAATATTCAATTAATCATCTGCTGTAAGGGAAATAACAAATATTTTATTATCAAATTCACATTAAAATTATTCTATTTATATTGTTATACATAAAAACGTGAATTAATGATTATTCATTGAGTTATGGGTCAAATAAATGTTCATAATTTTTTTGTTTAATTCTACATGATATGCTTTATCATTTTATTATAAATTTTAAAGTGGTATAAGTATGAATGCCAAATATAAAAAGAATAAATTAAATTTACCATTTAGCGAATTTTTAACATTCTGGTTGTAAACTTTCACTACGTATTTGAGCATATCATTAAACATGGGATAGTATACATTTGCTTAAATACACCCCATTTTAGTATATGTTTTATGTTCGTCATTAAATATAAATTCAATTCGAAAACAAACACTTTTACCATATCAATTTTTGTGTTTAGCATTTAATAATATTGAACGATGATAGCATAGAAATTGGGTATTCAATGGTTAACATTTATTTTAGCGTACAGCAATAAGCTTCTTTGAACACAGATACAGACACACCGAAATAGGTATAAATTCATTGAGATTGTAATAATGATGGTATTCATTTTTACCATTCAGCCACACTAAATACAATTTTATGTGTACAAGGATCACATGGATCGTACGATGGCCGAATGAAAATAAAACACAGAAATTGAGGGATGAGTATAGAATAGAAGAACTTTTCTTTGGTAAAACGTCTGTTGAATTTTAATGTTCGTTCATCGTATTGTTTTCGTTACGGTGTCTGATGTCATTTAAAAAGGAAATCGAATTGTGTTCCAGTTAATCCTTAAAATACAAAATAAAAAGTAAGGCAGAATACACTGTAGAATAGAATTTCCTTTTGTGACACGTTTTTCTTTTTTTTTTTTTCCTTTTAAATGTTTTTATTTCGTCCTCATAGTATTCGGGTTGTGAAAAGCACAACGTGCATATACCATCCATTGAATTACAAATGAATACACCGGATATTGGCGAAAGCGTTAACTTGAAAGGAATTATTATCACCTGCTATTTATCTTCGTCACAATTTTATAAAATACAGAAGCGAATAGAGAGAGAGTGCATTGCACTCAATACCTAAATGAACAGCAACTGGTTAGAATGCAACACGTCTCTCTAAAATTCTATTCAATATTGAGTAAATAATTTATTTGAAATTTAATGTAACATAAAAGTTATGTGTATGGGCATCCAAATACTTTTTAGTTATAACGAGCGCCACAAAAGTTCGGTTATAACAATGGTTATGATTTCGTATTCATTGCCATTCATACAGTTTTCAATTGAACGAAAACTGTTTCTGTTTCTGTTTCTTTTATTTTTTTTTACAAATTCAATATCATTAATTAAAAACCAACAGTACCACATTCATGTTTCATATGATTTCACCAAAAAAATAAATAAAAAAAATAATTCGAAAATTTCAATTGTTACAACTTGAAACAAAAGCGCTAAACAAAAACTGATATTTGGTTGTGTTCACATTAAAATTTGTTATTTATTAAAACTTATGTGTATTACTGTCTAAATTATATATGTATTCAATAAATCATTGAATTTATAATTAAATATTCTTTATCACCACTCATATTTCCATTTGTTTTGTTTAAACATAATTTTTGTTTTTTAAATATTATAATTGTGTGAAAATGTATATATATATATGGATCACATTATAACTGGTAGTTTATGTAACACATTTATGAGCATAAGTAAGACATCGATTTGTACAGCAATCACCCGAGGTGAAACACTGTAATTATAATAAAATTAACGAATCATTAGAATAAATTGTTAATCGATTAAATGGTTTAATTCTTACCGATTCACCAATGCCTCTGCACGATTTATTTTCATTGGGTATATTTAATGGATTATTTGTTGTTGGTCGATTTGATCCTGTTGGCCTTGATGTTGGTTTTCTTGTGGATGTTGTATCATCAAATCGATTATCTACTCCAACAACAATTAGATTTCCGCCACCATATGCATTATTTATCAATTCTTCAAGTGTAATCTCAGGTACCGTTGGATTTTGATTATTATCACCATCGAATCTATTACCAATACCTATTGAATTGATCCAACTTGACGGTGAATCACATACGCTATTCACAAATTTCAATTTACAATATCCTGAACAACATTGTAAGTTTGAGTAACACTAAATTAGAAGACATAATCAATTATTAAATTACTTCACCGTACGAAAAATTCAATTAACCAACAGAAATCGAAAGGTAACTGAAAGTGATGGTCACTTACTGATTGTCCCCTCTGTACACATTCATCTAAACGTTGAAAACCAGTTATGTCTGGCATACCCATCACTAATAGTGGCATCACTAAACACAAACAAATTAAAATGTTATGCATTATGATCTCGTGTTATTAATTAATCAACGACTGTTTGTTTCTATTTAAATAAAATAAACTTTTTTTTTAGTATCTTGAGAATATTTTAAAATTAATATTCAATAAATTCAAAAATGAATTTTTGCTCTGTTTTTTAAGATGAACTGAACGCAGATGCGATACAATTTAAACTGGTTTCATTCATGAGAATGTAACACTGTTTTATATATTATTGGGAATGGCCACTTTTAATATTTTCAATATAATATGAGTCTTTTAGCTATTTGCGATTAAAATTGTATTCTGTTCTCATAGGAGAATATTTTATATGGGTCGGCCACTGGCGGTTACTGCTTACATATGTTTTATTTTGCTGTTCGATTTCAATTATAAACAAAAGGTAATAACTAGAATCCGTTGTATGAATAATTTTTGTACAAAATGTTTATGTATTCCTGGATGTTTACGATTTCTCTCTGACTAAATTATAGAATTTTGTATGTAAATGAGAAAGACGCATAGTACTACTGTTACTAAAAAAATTACTGTCATTTGTTTAACAATAGTTTTAATTGTTTCATGAAAGTATATTCAACTGTTTGTAATTAATTGCGAATAGTTTGAATGCATAGCGTACAAGCTTTCATTTTAATTAATGTATGTTCGGTTCTTGTATCCCCTTGAACTATCCAATATCGATAAATAATTATGGGTTTTTACGTTACAAAGACACATCTGACTTTACGATGATGCACAAATTCACAATATTTGTACTGCACACGTTTAAAATAAGGCAAAATCAATATAAGAAAAAGAATGAATATAAAAATAAAGAAATATTAGTATGATAAGGTAGAAAAGTATCTCAAGTACATGGTGCTCTAAATATTTGATCAGAATGTTACGTTAATGTGGTGTCCAATGGCCTATTAAAGTTCAAAAAAAAATAAAAAAAAAAAACTTAGTCGGTAGTGAGTCAACCGTTGTTACCTTACACATTACCTGTAATTCTATAGCAGTTGATTACATCAGTACACATTGTTGAGTAATAAATAATCAACGGCCCTCCATACATTATCGATTTAAAACCTTATGATAACACCTTGTAACAACGCACAGCCACCTAATATCAAATTGTCTGAGAGGTGAAAGATCGAAACCAAAAACTTTTTCCACAGGTTAAATTATTTACTGCAAACATACTTATTCGTATAGAAAACTTTTTGTCTAAATTTTGTTATTTATTTTTGAATATTAGTTGGTTTGATAATCACCTCAGGAATTGAAGAATAAATTCCAACGTATAAACTAGAACTTTTCTGTGAAATTTTAAAAACAGAAAATAAAACATTATGTACGAAGAAACAGGTAACAAAAATTGCGTTAATGTGACATTGTTGACAAGAATTTGCTATTTGATAAGTACAACAAGTTTATATTTAAATAGTATAACAAGTATAAATACAATGCAGCCAAAACATCAATGTATTAAAGACTACAATCGAATAGAAAGAAACATGTTGTAGAATACGAATACGAAATTTCTAGTTCTATAAATTGTAATCTAAAAATCCTTTTTCTTTCTATAAATAAATATTCTATTTAGTATACTTGTTATACTGGTTTCCGTTATTTCTCTTTGCAAAATTTATATGTATTACACAATAAAAAATTAAAATAAAATCAGTTTTACTCGATAAATCTTATTCTTTATCAAAATATCAACATCGCACTTAGAATCGTGACCATTTATAATCTTCAAGAATTTTATTATGCAAATTAAATCACAAGTTAAATGATGATTTTGGTGATTCCCATTACGTCACCATTGAATCGGTTCTTACCTCATTAGTTAAAAGTTTTTTTTTCTTTATTTAAATAAGAAAAGGTGGAATCATTTAATTTGAAGAAAACAAAGATCAAATAAAACTCAATAACCGGTAGAGGAAATACATGAATCATTAAGGAACTTTTGTATCTACTGTACCGACTAATGAGTTTAAAAAGCAACAGAGGAAACTATTTTAAATATACTCAACTACTTTGTATCACAGTTGATGCGAAGAAAAAGGTGTTTTTTAGTTGACACAAGTTTATTGCTACTTTAATTTGACTCATACCAATGCAATTCCTTTTCTTTTTCTTTATTTTTTGACAACGAATGACGATCACGAGACTTGTGATATTAATTATGCGACAAATAACTAAAATAAATGAGTAAATTCTGTTTACACATTATTTTTGTTTCTCTTTCATATAGAATTCTTAATACGTAATGATGAAGAATTTATTTTGTTTTTTTAATTTAGTCACTTCTATATTGGCCAAGGACACTCCATTATCGATGGAGGTATTACGAAGAAAAAAAACAAACTTTTGACATATTTATTGACCGTTTCTTTGTAAGAGCAAATTATCAGAGTAAAAAAGAGTCAATTAATTACGCACGAGTATGAAACAGATCAAAGATACTGTCAATTGATATGAAACTAATGCAAAATTAATGATCTCGTTGGGTATCACCTACCAATTTGAAGTACTTTGATTATAATGCTCAGCTCAATGTAATATGACTCTGCAATAAATTCCATTTATTTGCAATTAAATTATTTCAAGCATAACAAATCCTATTCTTATATGGTATTCAATAAGTTTTCTAAGATCACATTATTATGCTATCAAGATTGAACTGTACACAAATTGCTTTTAAACCATTTAAATTGTTAAACAACCACAAGCAACAACGAAAAAAAAAATGAAAAAGGAAATTTTATTTTTAAAAGAAATCATAAATATTTGAAAATACATTATTAGATGTTTAGCGGTGTCCTCATCCCATATTCAACAACAAAATAAAGAAAATTCAATGTGAAAACTGTGAAAAGACGAGACGACGAATTGTTCACATACATATTGACGACTTCTTGTGATAACATTGAGCTCTATACTTACCATTTCGGTCTATTAAATGTAATCAATACATCGTTAAATACTATTTTATATGGCATATTTATAGGTTATTTTGTTCAGTGGTATTTCGTATTTTTTTTTCTTTCTTGAAAAGAACCCTAATCAAGAGGGAAATTTATTTTTCCCATTGCTATAGTATACATAGTATATGCGTATATATTTATGAATCGTCCCATGTTGTGATAAATATTAGCAGATGCTTTCAACTTTCACATTGAAATCGAAAAGTATTTTCTTTTAACTCTCAAACGAGTAAGAGTATTGGGGCATTTGGTGGGTAACAAATATGTTAGATTGAATGGTTTGAGCGGGTGGTGTCCCCCACATACTAAAACACATCAAGAAAAACGGTTTGAATATAAGCACCCCCAGTATCAGGCTGTACTTAATGTTCTTTTTTGGTGTGATTGTCCCTAAAAGCCAGAAGGGATGGGTTGATAAGCTTGATGGTGAATCATTGATAAAGACACAAAGAATCGAACGGTTTTTCTGTTGTCCTGTGTGAACATAATAAATATTGAAAACTCCTTTATGGGGATTCTTCATTGGGGAACATCAGTTTATCCGTTTCAATGTTAATCGTCGTTTATACCAAATATCGTTTCACTTGAAAATTTTCTTTTTATTTGATGCGCCTTTTAGTCATACCAAATACAAACTATGTGAGGACTCGAAAACCGAGTGGAAAGAAAAACAATGGCCACCATCAGATTACTTTACCATAAGTCCCAAAAGACACACCATCAGATGCCACAAATGTGGTTGATTGAATGTGACCAAACAAAAATAAAAGAGAAATAAAACAATATTTGGTTCAATGAAAAACATTTTCAATGTTTTTTGTTAGTAAAAATGGAAATTTTTAGCCGTCTGGTCGTCAAAAGACAAACAAAAGGATGATGAGTACTAATGCCAAGTTGAATTTATCTTTTCATTTCTATCTCATATAATTCACAATGTCTTCAATATTGTATTATATTGAATTCAACATTGGAATTTTCTTCTGTTTTTTTTTTTTTTGGTTGAATTTTAATGTTTCTACTTTTGTAAACATGAAAGCCTTTAAAATGCAATTATGATTTGTACAAACGGCCCATAGAAAATTATTTTAGAGAATAAAGAGAAAAGTTCGGTAACACATCGAATTATAAAAACAATTTTCATTAAGTTTATTCACAATATGTACAATAACGAACTGATGGTGGAATCCGTTCAACCGAAACCAACCAGTTGGTAAAGATTGGAATTCATATTTAAAATAAAAATCATTCAAATTGTAAAACAAAATTTGGAACAATAAAAACCATAGAAAGCGCATCAAATGTTAAAGCAAAAATAAAATGAAAATGAACCTAAATTGAAAAACCGCGAAAATAATCATAACTTATTCCTCTATTAGTCAAACGTAATCGCATCCTCAAGCATGTACCGCACCACTTCCGAAACCGTCTACGGTTTTAGTAAATTGGAAAATACATAGCAATTCATTTTCCAATGTGGGAAAAATAAAAAATGAGGCATACACTAAAGCATTGAAGCCGCCGGTCCTTCTGTCACCACGTCACTTTTTCTTACTCATTATAAATTTTTATTTCATACTTCAGGGCAATTCGGGGTGGATTTATTAAATGTTATGAGAGAGAGAGAGTATTTATGTATACGTAACTGGATACGTAACGATTGTTAACGTAATGCAATAAGCGTCGACTAAACACACGTATTGTGTGATAGCATAAACATTAAATTGATGTACTTTTGAATTATAATCTTCTGTTACGGTGAAAACAGATTCCCATAACACAACTTAACTTATAACATTATAATAGGGAAAAAATGGAGCAAATAATAATAAAAAATAACAACACAACGACACACACACACACACACATAGAAAGAGCAATGACGGAGCTTTATAAATATTATTGTTGGTATCCAAGCATATTATCATTTAATGTCATCCATTCCCCCTAATCATAATGCATATCGTTTGTAGATGATACAAAACCAGTCGAATGCTTTTTTTCATACCAACGTATGACAACATATTTTCACTAGCATTTGGCTAAAACGATATCGTTTTAGCATTTCAACATCTTTCATGGTTAGTCAAGAAGCAAAACGATGGATAAAAAAGCCAACCAACAACGATGAATTTCACTTCCATGAATATCATTTTTATTTTCATACGATGGTAAATAGGTGGAAAGGAAAACCTCCGCCACTTTAACAAGAACATTATGAAAGAGAAAAGAATAAAAAAAAAAGGAATCACAAGAGACTTGTACACCACTTTCCATTTATACGGTTATGTTTTGCCTGTAGCCATATCAGATGACAATAATGATGAAATACTTAAGACATTTTACAGTAAATCATTTTTCGATAGATAAAAAAGAAATGTTTAATTCCACTATATTCTATGAGACCGAAAAGGAATTGATATGACATCTAAAAATAAAAGGATTTAGATTCCTTTAAAATTAACCAGATAGCAATGACTTCACCATTTATTGATGAAAGAGAAAATGTAAAAGGGATTTTAATTCATCTATCGAAGATTATTGTAATGGATTAGGAGTGAATACAACTGACAAACAGATCTTATTCTAACAATCACTACTTTTCACATAATAAAACAACAGATTTTCATATCAATGGAATATAAGTGTGTCACAATTTCAAAGTCATTTGAATGTTTCTCAGTATAAAGGAAAATCATAGAAATGTACAGGTTCAAAAAGGAATATTGTTAAAGTGAAAATGACAGAATAGTGTGCTTAGAGGGAATACAAATTGACACATCAAAGATTTATTTTAATGATTTCATTCAACAGTCGAGAGTTTAAGGATTACGAAAATAAATAGTAAACATTTTGTTAATTAGAAGAATGTTAGTAACTTTCGTTGCTATTTAATTAGATTTGATTTGTAACATGATTAACAAATGAAATATCATGTTCCGAAATCTCTGATGATTGTTGAATATTTTAGCCGACTGGGGCCAAAGGAAGACCTGGTGGATCACATAAACGTAGTATGGGATTACATGAATTCGAACAACAGTCAATAGATGATGAACACTGTAACAAGAAAACAAGAAAGATTAGTTTGACATACGGACATGTAACGTTAATTTTGTATCTTTTGTAAATTTCGTAATTACCATTTGACCAATGTTGAGACATGGTGGTGCTGGTTTATTCCCACCCAATAATTGGGAAAGAAGACCAATTACGGCTGATAACAGATCAGCAATTGGATTACTGCCAGCTTCGCCGATTCGCGATT
The DNA here is from genome assembly GCA_001014335.1 of Coboldia fuscipes. Lineage (NCBI taxonomy): Eukaryota > Metazoa > Arthropoda > Insecta > Diptera > Scatopsidae > Coboldia > Coboldia fuscipes. The sequence goes on along the minus strand of JXOR01000504.1, from coordinate 99,226 downwards.
CAATTTCTTGATTTGACAATTTCTCTTTAACCGCATCTTTGACTGCATTATTTCTTTGACGTTCTAAGAAACTATTAAGCACTGCTTGTTTGTCTAGAGGAGATTCAGGACCTGCTGGAGCTGGTGGTGCTTGTGCTGCTGGTGGTGCTGCTGGTTTTTGTGGCGGCTTATCACCTCCATTTGATGGCTTACTATTTTTTGAATCACAAATTACTGATCCAATTATCAATAAGATTACACTTAGTACTACTAATGATTTGTTGAACATATTGTATGCCAGATTATAGTAAGCACATCTAATCAATCAATTGAATTTGGTTCAACTAAATGAAACTGTTAATATGAAATTGGTATTTGAAATGGTCAAGAATTTGATTGAACTAAATATAAATCACGATAAATGAATTATTTTGAATAATTAACAGCAGATAAATTTGAAATTAATAATTCATGTTTTTCTAATTAACAAATAATAAAAACTCAAATGTTTGTAATTCAAACCGTTCTAATGACTATTAATAGTCACGAATGCTGATTATTTAAAACATTTGAAATATTAAAATAAAACACTTAAAAATCAACGTTCAATTGTATAATTTCCGTGTTTAGTATTCGGTAATAAAACAGCTAATCGTATATGCCCAACTGTTTTGTGTTAGTTCATTATTTATTTCTTTTGTGAATCATTAAGCCCATGTAGTGGTATAGTTAATGCCATGTCAATAATAATCGATATGCAATTTTAAAATTATTTGATAAAATTCGTATGGATTTTATGTATTAAAATCAATACAATTATATAATCCATATTAAATCACTTTCACAATATTGTATGGGAAATCATTAAAATTGTTTGCATCAGACACCACAAGGACATTGTGGTTGGTAACAGTAGAATTTATAGCGGATTAGAATTGTTCTAATTTGATGGATTTTTCGCTCGTTTAAATTTTACAAATACCACAGACGACTGATTTCCTTTTATGAGTCAAAATATGTAACGACCAGAAACGAAAAAAAAGGAATACATCAAATTCATATTCCTTTCATTGTGGTTATTTGGTATTTGTAACCATCAAATCATTTATGAGCAACAGAAGGAAAAAAGGAAAGAATAAAATGAACAGAAAAATTATTAAAGGAAAAGATGACATAAATGAGCTTATAGGCATTGCCAACTAAGACATTTAGAGGATTTCACTGTATTATTTTCGGTTTTGTATCAAAATACATGAGAATTCAGTTGAATACCATCAAATCCAGCAGTTACAATTCTCGCTTATTTCACCCAGAAGCGATTTCAATTTTCGGGGGTCCATTGGTACTATGTCCCAAACCAATAGATGCTAATAACACGTTCATATCATACCAACAATGTAATTCATTCTTAACACATAAAATAATTCTGATCTTCCTAGGGGTGATTTTTTCTGTGTTTTTTTTTTCCTAGAAGTGTATCACTTGGATTTCGCCCACCGCCTAGAAAATGTTTTAACATAAACTTTTGTGCATCTCGTTTGATAGGACGACTAAAATACCCATCCAAATAGAAAATGGGTGAAAAACAAATTTTTTCAATCAACCTATTGCTGGATTTAACTTCTTACAACTTAACTTTATTCCACTGTTTTTCAAACACGAAACACTTTTTATTTTGTTCTTGCTCATCATCGTATGTTGACTATCCGTGTGTATATGAATGTTTTGATGGTAAAATTGTTAGATTGTTACCATCATCTACCATAAGGAATGAATGGAAAATATTTCAACAGAAAATTTACCGTCTACACTTTTTGAATAATTCCGTTCATTGGGTCTAATACTATAGACTGTAGAATGCCCTTCACTAAAGAAAAAAAGAAACATATAGAAAGTACACCATTACACTCTGACTAGAGAATAACAGAAATGAGAATTGAAAAAAAAAATTACAAAATTGGATTGTTGGCTTTCTATATTCGATGATTGCATTCACTACAGTCGATGTCCTCCCCAAACTCAAACTTAGTGATAAAAATTCATAGGGAACATAGAAAAGTTTAGAGGATGTTAACGAGAAATTGTATCATGCTGACAATGCCTTCTTTACTTGCTTATCTTATTGTTGTTACTTTCACCCATTACTCACACCAATGAATTGTGTCGTTATAATAATCTTCAATGTTTGGTTGTGAAACGATATTCTTATATAAAGTCCATTGAAAATACTGGCGGTTGTTGAACAACTGTTAAAGATTTTGGGGCTGATCTTGATGTTTTACAAAACATTTCCAATACAGATACATAGACCGAAGAAGAAAATTATGTATCCCTTAGTAGTGCCTTACAGCAATGGCTGAAATTGAATGTATTAGTTACTGTTTTGTCGAAAATACCTTAAAGCCAACATTAAACCGAAGGATACGCAATGGTCAGACCCAGAAATTTTGAAAAATCAGCAAATTTTTATTGTGTGAACGCAACTAAAACTGTTCTATAGTTGGACAAAATATTCAGTGATTTAAGAGTGATGGTCAATGATCTTCTGCAAACTAATTTTACCATTTTCCGTGGTAGTTCTTGATATTTGATCTTAAACTGATTTCAATCATGCTGAAGAAGCTTGTTGATTTTCATATTAAAGTTCTTTTTTGTCTCATAAAATTCAAATGCAAACAGCTGAAACAATTTCACTATAATGTGAAAGAATTGTCAAACGGTTACATTAACGACCCAAAAGTTAACTGCTAATGCCAACAGATCATCCTATCTGTGATGTTATGGCACTCTAAGACCCATTAAATTGTATACCATCAAATTCGTTTTCTCATTACCAATGAACCCCAAAAAACAAAAATTTTCACAGACATTGAAAAGTACACCATCGAAAAATTCAATTAAATTCATTTACCAGTTGCTGGTGTTCTTTAGTCTTGTTCTTTTATGCCACCGAAGCATCGAATGGCTTGATTAATATGTATGTATAATATGGAAACTATATAACAGAAGAGTCAATGAGTATGCTGAGCCCTTCATAAAATCGTTATCACGTTTTACCGTTTCATTGTAAAAACCGTTAAATTATGGCCAGCTTACACCATCAAAAATTAAAATGGCAAACAAGACAAATGCTTTTTTCCTTATTTTATAGATGATTTTCTTCTCTTTACCGTACACTGACTGAATACAATTGAAAGTGTGGCATATTACTCCCACGTTTCACACTTTTTGAAATTAGAAAATTGTCTTCAATTCAAAGGAATAGAAAAAGAACGAAATGTATCAAAATGAAACGATGACGGTTTTTTTTTTATTTTATTTATCTCTTTTGCTATGGGTGAAGATGTGACCAAAAAGTATCAAGACATCAGAAAGACTTAATTCTTATGCGGGATCTCATTTCGCATACTGATTATTTAAAATGATTTTTAAGACAATAAAAACTTTTCCAATTTAATAAATTATTCATTACTAATTACCATAATATGCAATGAAATGGATGACGACTAGTCTAAATGAAGAAAATACAGTCATTCACTGTTGACGAACAATTTTCTATTCTCGTAAAAATCGAGACCAAATGGTTAAGTCAACAGTGGCAAGGGAAAAACTGTTACACTTTTGAATTTTATTTTTTAACTTTCGTATTTCATTTACCAATGGTAATGGTGAAAATTTAATGCAATCAGATAACCATTATCATTTAATTAATTCACCCATGATAAATCCTGTAAAGCTTTTCGTATTTAGAAAATTTAATTTAACCGAATGCCAACAATCATTGGTTTTTATTCGCTGTAATCGGAGTTCATTTAAAACATTTATAATATTCTTTTTTTGCTCTCTGTTTGATATTTGGGCAAACCAAAAACGAATAATCACAGAGAGACAAAAAAAACGAGAAAATTCATCTCGCTACTAGAGAAGAAAAGTGAAAAACTGGTATTATGAATCCACAATATTAGGCATTCCATTGGTTAGGTAAAATCTTCTTGTATGAATTAATGAACTTTTGACTTTAGCATTAAAATGGACGAACTCGAAATTTGAGTTACAAAAAAAAAAGGTTTCACCAGAAATAACAGAAAATAAAATACTGGGGCTTGTTGCATTAGCCACATTAAAAAAAAAACTCTTGACACTTGAGATTAACGAAAATCACTTTGAACTAAAAGTTTTTTGTGTGGGTGAATTGCATTTTAAAACAGTAGCATATACACATTTACGGCTCCATAATTGGTATCCATTTCTGTGGTAACAATTAACTTGAGCATCAAAGTTATACGAGTGTATACAGATGAATGAAATGGAAAACATTAAATTGAATCAAATGACGGTATGATATTAGGAGTTAAAGTTTTAATATTTTTTTCCTTGTTTAATGTTTAGTAGAATATTGAAGTATGTAAAGCTTTTAAGTAAACATAAATGAATCGGTGATAGTTACATTAAATCAGGTCATCTCATGGGTCTAATAAATATGTGTGCAACATGTACACTTGCATTATCGTTTTATACTGAGAAATGAAAAACAATAACATGAACAACATAATTCAATTCGATTAGTTTTATTGGATGGCTAACATAAAAGCTTTCAGTTGAATGGTCTTTAAAGTTGTTTCCTTTTTCTTTTTTTTTTTTTTGCTCAGATTCAATTGATTTCATTACACAATGTGTTCACTTTCTTAAATAATTGAATTCGTATACGGAAATGTATGCAGAAAAATCAATTTTTACCATTTTGACTAATTGAAATTTAATTTTAATGTTTTCTTTATTGTATCTTTACATTTTATAGGTTTACATTAAGCCACAATGGAAACTTGGAGGTGACACTTTAATTGAGTGTAACGTTTCTACTGATTGGAAAAATAGAAAAACACAAAGAAGAACATAAAACATTTGTGCTGAACTGCATTCGGTAGAAAGTTGTAATTGAAGTTGAACTTCAATTATAGAGACGACTTACTTGAAATCTGTTGGCATTTTTGGAGTTTGTTTTCATTTTTAATTGTGTAATCCAGTCCTCGTGGAACGTGTTATTATTATTGACACCGTTAAACTGGGAGCTAAAAACAACGTATCATCTACCTAATATACAGAAGGGGAGAGAAATTTGTAGCAGGCACCGAATAATTACAATTCTCATTGGAATTAAACACCATGGACAGAGACTTTAGTGGCGGCAATAATGCCACCGATTATACAAATCGTACAACACCGATCTATTCAATTAACACGGATTTCATAACACAATGGTAAGTAATTGATAGGCACTCTTTTACAATATCATTTGGCTTCTGTAATCATTAGAGAACTCTCTTGGTAAAAGTTTTATGGTGTGTTCTTTTGTTTCTTCTGTTGTATTCGAACTGAACCATTAATGATAGAAATAAGTGACGAGAAGGCAAGTCAATTGTAGGTCCTGTAATATGATCATACAGCGTATACTGAGCTGACGCTTTTGTTTGTATATTCGAAGTTTATCGTTTTACCTTTTACACACCCCTAGAGGAATACGATGATAATCATTTTTAGATGACAGTATTAAGCACTTCACGTGTCCCACGTTTTATTTTCTTTTTTTTTCCTTTCTTTTTTGTTAGGAATAAGTGTAATTCATTTGTTATACAAAGGAAGGATTTCTAAATACAATTCAATTAAATGGTTTTTATGTCCCAGACAAAATTCACGCATTCTCAGCTAACTGAAAGTCTTACAATCGACTTGAGAATGGAAATAATATTTTCGATTGATTATGAATCAGCACTTCTAACCAAATTAAAGATCTTTAACATGCAATCCCCGTGTCGATGTAACCAACCAGAGTGTTATTGTAGGAAACTTTGAAAATTGTTAATTAATAAAATGTTTACAATATTATTGAATAACCATTAAAATGAATCAAAATAATGGGGTTTCAATGTCTCTCGTATATGAACATAAAAAAAAAAATTAATAATAACATAACAATAGTGTGACTTGAATAGCAACACTCTCCTGGGTGAAGGACAATGAAATATTAAAATCGCTAACAATCGTGTATTTGTTTCAATATAGTTCACGTTGATTGTAATTGTTATTATTGTTAAATGGAAACTTTTAATACCCATAAATTTTCCAAGTGTTATGAATTTGGGGTTGGCTTCCCTTTACTTTTTTTTTTGTTTCGATTTTATTCAATTCTGTTACATATTCTCGATTTACATAATAATTACATTGGATTCTATGGAATATATGTAGATGTCTCACAAGTGTGTATCGATATTTTATTATCGACTTGAATCCATTTTACATTTTTTTCATATGGTTTCCAAACTAATGCATGGGGGGGTAACAATAGAAAAACTCGTGTTCAATTGATACGAATGAATTTTCAAGTAGATCCTGTTTTATTCGCATATTGATTTTATATTTTCTAGTTCTGTTGTACCATAGTATGGATCCGTTTATTTATCAGAGAGATTCATGTGTAAAAGAATAATATTCATTTCAATGGAAATATTCCCAATATGATACAGAATTAAGTGGCCTGATATGTCTGTATTCTTTGATTTCTGGTATTTGAATTTATTCGACAATTGTAATGTGTGAACTATTTCCACTGTCTTTTGATTCATGTTCAATACCAAATCAATTTAATCAATTCGTTGAAATGCATTTAACCATTTTCATCATACTCAAAATGCTATTAACACTTCACTGAATGTCTATTATTCTAAAACTAGAGAATTTTGTTATAAAACATTGATTCTACATTGTTTGCACTATGACCAAAGTGTGTATGTAGTGTTTGTATGCACTTTTTAAATGTGTTTTTCTCTCTCGGTTCCTCTATGTTTAATTTCGAAATGTGTATGTTCCATTGTCAAACAGTATAAGTTGATATTAGAGAGCTTATTGGTTTGTGGTAATAATTATGCAAAAGCGAAAACTCGTGCTATGAATAAATAATTCATAGTGAAAAGCGATAGAAAAAAAAATGGAAATACACATTATAAACGGGGGAAAAAAAACAGAGTAATTTTCTCATGGACATGCTATCCAGTCAAAACCGTAACCAAATGGTTGATGGACAATCAATACAACGTGGTTAGGGGCTTTCAACGAGAACATTTTCTGTTTTTATTTTTTGGGGTTTTATTTTCAGTTTTGTTTGACACCGGACATATTTTTCGGTTATCTCATTATATGACACATTGATATTGAGATAGCAAATATTTAACAGACGATGATGAGGGGGATGTGCGTTAAATAATTGTCCATTCGCTAAATTTTGAATGACATCTATACTCTTCACATTTTTATTTAATTCAGTACTCAATTCCATTTAATTGCAGATCAATAATGGTGTTTAACATTAATTTAAATAACAATGGGCAGCTATTTTTTCTACCATTCGGTCGTTCTCATTCAATAGAATTTGTTTTTCATTTTGAATATGAAAAACCATGAGAATATCAAACACTTGGCTTTGTATCGAATTCTTGTTTGTCTACATACAATTTACGGTTTTTTATTTATTTAGATCTCTAATAGCTTCATAATGGGTGTAATGAATGTTCAATTCATTCTTAATGGGCATTATGGAAACAGATTGGGACATCAGTGGGGGAATAGAATGAGAATATTCAAGATACTTTTTGTATGTTCTTTTTTTTTTTGGCATTATTTATATCTGAATCGAAAATGTTTACACAGTAGTGGAGCACATCAAATAATAATTATTCTTAGTGTGTAGATTCAATTTCCGTAAAACATAAAATTCACCCGGATATCCGTGGACATAAGTAATACATAAGTTTTATCGTTGAATCGAGGCCAAATCATTGATGAGGAAATAAAATCCCCAGTGTGGTATGTCTGTGGTTTCAAGTGGTTCCGTAAATCTGATATCACAAAACAATCGAATTTTGTGTCTTAAGGATTTTTATCATACCAAATACAATCTATTTGCAATTTAGTTTCATACAACTAATGTCGTATTCGATTACCTTGAACTCATCAAACAGACATTCATGTTTGTTCGTCATTTGCATTAAAGAAATGTCACAATATTCAGTGTGTATATGTTTAGATAATTCTAGTAATAAAGTACAACAAACTATAAAATAGAACTACTGTATGAAATAAGTAGGACAAGTTTACAAAAGCACTACGATATGTGAAACAGAACATTGATTGAAAATCTGGTTCATTATGGTACGAAGATAAGCTTAAGACATAGAAACCTGGACACGCAATAGTGACTGTATTGTTTGTAGGCCATCAAGTTTGGCTCATTTCTTAAATGAAATGTGTGCCATTCTAACATAAATTGATGAGAATTCGTTATTTTTTTTGTTGGTTGTTATCTGGTCCATCTTCATTCTCATCACAGGTAAAATTGACTAAAATGGACCAAAAATATAAATCTTAATCCAGTTGAACTAGAAAAGGTGGTCCAATTTTATAAATAGAATACCGGTAGATATTTAACCATTTTCCTATCATTGTTTCGATTTTTTTAAGTGCTAAGTCACTACCAGTTCATCCCCACTGTTCATTTTGTGAATCAATTCATTTGCACACTCAAAAAAAAAGGAAAGGAAAGGTGAAGCTAGAAAATATGCTCAATGGCATTAAACTACAGCACAGACTAAATCAATCTGTATTGAATCTAAATTGGTATTTTCATTTTGAAAATGTTAGAATCGATTCAGCTAATAGAGAATGTGTATCATGAGAAAAAAACACACGTCCACTTTGAATAGTGCGAATATATAAGAGTGAATTATGTGAATAAAAATCAATCAATTATAATGATGGCATTCACAAGAAGGTGAGTTTACGACCGTTAAGAGATTAGAGTTTTCCATTAATGTTGAACACACACTCACATAGAGAAAAACAGAAAACGAACTTTAATATGTTGCAAAAGGCAATCAGGAATAATAACAACAACAACAACAACACGAGAATGAAAATCCCAACAGGAAAAAATATTAAACGAAAAGTCGAAACACAGTGAATATTTATTTCCTTTGTATTTCCACTATAATAGGACAATATAAAATTAGAGGATTCTATTTAGCCCAAAGGGCCAATTAGAAATCGATAAATTATTTTCTTTTTTTCCTCTCTTGATATTGACCAAACCATTTCAAAATCGTTGATAACAAGATATAATTCCACCCCTCATTCATAAAAGGTGTTATACTTGTATCGAATATTAAATGGTTACACGGTTACGTGTATAAAGTGAATTCGTTTGATTTATTTGAACTGTGAAGAAGACCTGGCCATAGTCTAAGATTGTTAGAATGAATAGATACCAGATCATTACAGACTATCATAAACTGAGTGAAATGAACCTTTAATATTCATATAAAATTGAGGATGGTTCAACATATAGTGACAACATATTCACAACATCTTATGAATCATATTTTATGTGAATGAGACCCATAAATGTAATACACATTTGGCCCATATATTAAGATAAGTGGAAAATTTTATAATCAAATTTCCTGCATAAATATCCCATCGTCAATTTTCCACATACATGGATTAGATGGCCCTCTTTTTATAACATACACAGATATATGTAAGATTAACCTAAAGCCATTGGCAATATACAACGATGATATGTCTTCACTTGATAAATTTTTTGGCATCTGTTTAGAATTTGATTTAATTTACTAAATAAAATGATGAAAATTTTAAAGACGGCTGATGCATTTACAGATCTTCATATCTTCATATGAGAACATTTGACAAAGTTTTCCATTAAAATTCTATCATCGAGTTAACCGTTTTTATTTTTTATTTTAGTATCACTTTACATCCAATCAAAATTTTATTCAAATCCAGATGAGATGTGAATTTAATACGTTAGTTAAATACATTGGTGCACCTTAATGAACGTCAATTAATGTAAAACCACCGGTTGTGTTTGAGGAAAAAATTGTTTTATAAACTGATTCAATTGTTATGCTACACCACCTCTCTAATAGATTATTAATGAAATAATATTTGTGGAAAGCCAACAATTTAACGTTTTTTTCCTTTGTAAAATTTAATAATGCGTTACATTGCTGCTGGTTATAATGTTGTCAGGTGAACAACAACAAAAAATTATGGAAAACTTTTTTCCCTTCTTTAAAATGAATATGAATTTGAAACGTTAAATTAGTCAATGTACAAAACCCAATTTATATAATATTGAGGGTGAAAATTTACTTGCAGACCGAAAAAGAAAAATGGTGTGTTGTGTACTTGAATGAAGAAAAGGAATAAAAGAACACAAACTTTCAAATGACTTGATGGGTTCTCAATCGCAGCCATGCAACAGTCATTCCAGGGATCCAAGGTTATTGAATAAAAGTAAAGAAACGATTTTGGTTTCTCCTCTTTTTTTTTCTTAATAAAACGAAAGAAAAACCTGAATCCAATTTAAGGTAAATTTATCTAATCATTATTATCGCTTTGAATTTGGTCCTGAAGAAAACCATACGACCATTATATTTTATTAGCCAACGAATGAACCGGGAACAAAATGAGAATGCTGTAAAGTGACTAAATGGAATTCAGAGTCAAGAAATACTTGAAAATTAAAGAGAAAACTTGAGAACTGTAGTAAAACGAGTCACCATGTCCATGAAGCCAAAGTATAATGGCTGAGGCTATCGTGTCCCCACGTGCTGTTACAATTTTCATTATCAGTGAACAGTCACCAAGAAGAAAATAAGAGAGTAAAAAACGGTTAGGAAACATTTTTATTTTTGATATGCCTCAATGCATTGAATGGAAATAATGAAAACTTGACAGCATTTCACAGAAAAATGAAAAATAATTTAAATATGAAGGGCAACAAACATTATGAAAGACACACACATAATATTTAATACATTTAAAACCAGTCTATATCGATTACTGGAATTTTTAATGGTTAGAAGTGGTGAACGATGAGATACACACAGGTGAATAGGTTTCATACTCTTATTTTGTTATATTTTATTTTATGATCTGAATGCCGCGACGTTAAACTTTCACTGATTGCACATCATCACCATATTTTCATTTGGCATTATACTGTTCCACTCCTCCATACGGAAAAATTATCATTTTGATTTTGCCTTGTTTAAATGGATATCGCATAAGGACACATTGCTACGATTGACAAAACATTTTCATATTGAAGTAGGGAGGTATGGAGTGCTTAAATAGCGTGCAGATAAAAGAGCCAATTACCTGATTGGCAAGGTCACATCAATACCAAATTCAACGATTATATCGTTACTGAAATGATTAAATTTGCTATATTTCATATTCTTTTTTGTATTTAGAAACACTGATAATATAACAGACTGCCTACACAAATCGTTCAGTGATGCGCTTTCATTGTAACAACAATGTGAGTTTTTATTCGTTTGTGAATATTCTGTGTCTTCCCTACGGTATTCAAAATGATTTTAATCGGTAACTGTATAGAAATAACATTCATATAAAACAGTAAAACATGATACAAATCACAGGTAATTATTATAATTGAAGCAAAAACCGTTGAATAGATATAATTTATCAGAGAATATTCACCTTGAAAGTTTTTAACCATATTGGTTACTCCGTTTGTATGTTACTGCGATACCACTCAGTGGGATGGTAAAGAATAAGGATGTCATTTTTCACAAGACGACGAGAAACCTATCATTTTCAATTAGATATTTTTCTCATTAAAAATCATTATTAGATGTATTTTAGAACGAAACATTTCTTATTTCTTCCAAATGATGCCTACGAGATATCGCACGATTGTTCATTATGATAGAACATAATACACCGTAAAGACACCGGCAGCACGTGAACATCACACTGTGAAAAATGTGTACTCAACCGTTTTTCTTTATTCAGTTTTCTTTCATTATGGGTGCTGCTGGTGGTGGAAACCTCATAATTGGTTCATTTTGACCAAATAAATACATAAAATATACATAATAAATAGTCGTCGAATAGACGTTTTAAATGTATATGGTAACAACGACCCGTAAGCGTTATGCCTGTCTATTAGGCGCCCAAATAGGTAAATTGAATTTAATATTAACTCATGAAGAAATTCACATCAAATGAAATGCCATCAGGAATATTTAGACTTATACCAACGGTTATATTACACTCTCATCTAGTTGTTATAAACCATTTTTTTTTCCTTTACTTCTTCCTCATTCAATAATGATTTCTTTTAATATTCTTTCTGTTTTGCATTTATGAGGTCTGGTTTCAAACGAAAAAATACTCTCAACCATCAAAATTTTCCCCAAAAAAAAAAAATTGAAAACACCAGAGACATAGAAAGAGAATGGAATGAAATGAAAAGCTACCGCATAAAAGGAATGAACATAAAACGACCTATTACGTTAAAGCTAGAGCTTTTTAAATTTGTTTAATTTGCATAAAAATCTTTATAAATCATATTCTAAATAAGCGAGCATTGATATATTCCAAAAGAAAACTGAAATAATGTGGTCGTTTTCTTTATTAAAAATGATCTACAGAGTCACAAAGAAATACAAATTTTCTTCGTATGAAGGTTGAGGGGTGGCCTCCCGAAAATGTGGATTATTGAAGCCAAAGATGAAGGAATAAGACACATAAAACGAGTAAATGAGTAAAATAGAAGTTCCTTAAGCAAACTAGGGATAATTTGAGGACCCGGGTTTTTTATATTTTTGAAGTTCTATGAAAGGAAATCTATTACAGCCAAAACCACATAATATTCCATTTGACCCCACCTCGGGTATAATCTACTCACTCGGCTTTATGTTCAACAAGAGGTTTAAACAATCTTCAGCGTATTCTTCCGTAACGGAAAAGGCGGAATCTCAACTGAAGCTAAACCATCTCATCAAACATCGACTGTATACCATTCATATTTCTTTTCATTTTTTTTTAATTTTAATTCATCAATCATACAATATTTTCCGTCTGTCTCATGCAAATATTTGTCAAATACATTAAGATCATCGTCTTATGCAATTGCCCGATGGCCTTCATTTTGCTTGGCAAATTGACGACGTCATATCCATCGCTTTTGTAAGTTTTCCACATTTTTCTTCATGTTTTCATTTTATATTCTTAAAAAGCGAAGATATTAAATTTTTTGTTTCCATTTTTCCTTTTTTTTTTATTTCATAAAATGAGAAGAAAAGAAACTCGATTCTTCCACACCCGAGTAAATACATAATCCGATGGGTTTTATAAGAAAAAAATTCAATTTTTCCTTAGTCTCAATTTCTTTATTGTGTCAAATTTTTATTCCAGTTCATTTTCAAATCCATGAAAATCTTTGATTCGTCAACAGAAAATTATGAGGTTTTAAAGATGATTAAATGGTTTAGTTACAATTCGACCATTAACAACGATGTTTAATAACATTGAAAATCTTTTCACTAATATTTTCTTGTGTCACAAAAAAGAAAAATTGGAAAAAAAATATTACAAAGAGAATATTATGAAGTGTATACTCGTTTTTTTCAGCTCATGAAAACGAAAAATTCTCCAAGTAATTATGTTTGTCTTCAAGGAATATATCTTTTTTTCCTATTAAAAAGTTTTATTTTTTATTCATGACAACCTGTACCAGTTCATGAATGTCTGAACAATACTGTTGGCCTGGTTACCAATCACTTTTATTATGAACAAGACGAATTGTGTGAAACTACCTGAACTTAATGGGTTACCAGCAGATTGAATAGATTGAAATTTTACACAGTTTTCCTCTTAAATGCATCGATCAAGTGAATTGAAATGGGTGGATGGGGGTGTGTTGAAATGTTCATTCAAATAATTATTCGAAATTATTTTTTTTTTCCACTCATTCACTCATTTATTCATAAATGAGAAAAAAACTGTTCACTTGAAGTGGTTTAAATGAACTTGAAGTTGTTATTTTCAATTGAATGGATTTAATGGTTTCAACATTTTCCTATAATTGATAATCCATCGTATTAGAAACGAGAATAAAATCGTTTTTATAGAATTTTTTGTTAAAAAGTGTATCGATCTGCCACCCAAAATTTATAAGAATATCATAGTAGAATAAAATCCTCATGTGCATTTAAATAACCGATTATTGTATCCTAAGACGAAAGAATAATAAATTTAATGAAACCTAAACAAATTTTTAAAAGAAAATTCGACTTTATAAAAAATGTTACTTACATTTAACACACATTCTTATGATAGAACGTACAACTTTTATATTCTCGAATTAAATACTCGTCTATCAACGTGATTGTGGGGTTGGGGTGTAGAATGGAATTACCATAAGAAATTGCCAAGTTATATGCGTAGGCATTTATACATGAAATACTCATAATCTAAACGTGTTATTAAACGGTTCGCTATGCGAATAATAAATCCAGTCATCTTAAACTTATTTTTTTTTTCACATTCAAGTATATTTAGTATAGAATCAAGTAAATGAAATGATATTACATTAATTCGTTCCGTAATGCTTTAATAAACATTTTCATTATTAAAACTTCAGGTAGCAATACACAATTCCATATAACTTCTTATTCATCTAGTATCAAAATGATCTTGTTAACAAAGTGTATTCGTCAATTGCACACCGAAACCGCGTCATTCAACTTAAAACGTTTCATTTAATACAAGACTTTTATATGAAGAAAAGCAAAGTATCATGTACAGTTTATTTCTTTTGGTGTGAACTTTTCTGAATATGAATTCATGAAGTTCTAGTATTTTACCGTTCAATATAAACTGTAAGTCTCATCAGTCGGTACGTTATTTTTAAAATAAAACTATGGCAATGAATTAAACCGAGTATACGACGGTATTAATACTATATCCTATTTGCTCATCAACATTTACAGTATAATGGAACGTTTAACGGATATGACAACAGTTAATATTAAATACCTTCGTTAAAGCCTCTTGAAATCATAATTCTGCAACCGCATGTTTTCACCAAACTTGAATGAATGTGCCTGAATAAAAGATTACACAAGACTGGAAAAACAAAACAAAAAAAAATTGAAAGAGATTGAGATGGTAAGGATTTTGTGGTAGCACCCAAACCCATAAGATGAATAACCCCATTTTATAAGAGAAAGGCAATCTATTTAGTAATTCGTATTGAAGGTGATGATGGCAGTTGAGGTGCCATAAAACCTAAGTGAACTTACTGGTATTCATTCAAATGGCTTTATTAAATATTCATAAATTTGTGTTTGGTATGTATACTGACTGCATGAGTCGTCAATTGCTGTCTCAGATGAATGAGATAGTTTTTTTTTCTCCTTTGCTATCTTTCCCTTTCAGTTTCCTTCTCTGCATGATTCCATTATATTCTTCCTGGTTTGGCCCAAGTTCTGGTAACGGTTCCGGTGTTATTTTTCCTTTGGTATTTTCATTCAACAAAATAATAAAAAAAAACTGATTCACAACACTCAACATGATTCAGGATATCAGAACCACATATCACTTTGTGACGGTTAATTAATCTTATATTTTATTCAAATTTCAATTTCATTTTAGTTGAATAGCCCCGGTGAATTAAATTCTGAATTTTGTATGAAACAACCTGTGATCCATAGACTTTTATATGTTGATTTTGGTACAAAAAAAAATATACAGCAAACTTTCACAGAAGTGTATGTTGTTATTCTATGAAAATACATTGAGATATGGGTACTTAAAGCACAGATTCATTGAATGAAAAATCATTCTATGATTCAGTTGGTAAAAAAAAAATTTACATCTTCCCTGTTGGTTTTTTGTCTGTACATTCAGATTCAGTGTTGTATTTGAATTGAACACGACGAGTTCATAGAAGTTGATCTATAAGAGGCAAAAAGTCAATTAGTTTCAGTCGTTGACATCATGACAATATTGTGTATTCGCCTCTTCACTTTTTATAGATTAATTATGATCCAGAATGTAATGTTGCATTCACTTGACGGTTTTTTTCCCCATTACACACTCAAAACACTAGTCGTACTTTATTAATAATTAATTTCAAACTGGACTGAAATGGTGGCTAGATGAATTTTCATTTAAAGTATAAAGACCATTATTGTAATGTGGAAATTTTTGGGAGACATTGAACTGAAAGGAAAATGAAAATTGGAAAAAGCCAACCAGCAATAACGGATATATAATGAGAAATGAAATATCCCATGAAATGATTTTCAGCAGGACGCTGATTTTGCATTCACAAATCACTGTTTATATCCAATGGATTTAATTTTAAAAGTTAATGTTATGCAATCAATCCCGACCACCATCAGATTCAAATGTTTTTCCTTTTTTTTTTTTTTTGTTTTATTGAGGTTCTGTGGGATAGGGTGGTGGTGGTTTTCCTCTTTATCGACTTATATATTACAACCACTCACTTTCACAATGCAAAGTGATAATCCTATCTTACTATTAGAAAATTCCATTGAGTAAAAATGATTTTGCATGATAACAGGAATTTATTCAAATATATCCACCATAAATCCTTTGGTGATATAAAAAACGAAACCAACACTGAATCATCTACCCCAAACCAATTCAATTCGAATGCGCATTGAATCTCACACCACCCACAAAAGATACGACAAAATATTTTCTTTAAGTTCATGATGATAACATAATAATATACCTTAACAACAACAGAAAAGGATTTTACAAAATTCCAAACTGCTATTTATTCTTTTCGTTTAACTGTTCTTTTACCAAAAGTTAATAGTACACGCAGTTATGCAGCATCCCATCCCCATCATTGAATTCCATGTTATGGGGATACCGTTGAATGAGTATTAACAGCTACATGAACAAAAACGCTGTATAATATGTTGTTACCAGCAAAATGAAAGTATTTACGGTACATAAAATCCAACATGATGTCAGCAATGACTCAATGTTTGTGATACACCTCATTGTTTTTCACATATTACAACCGATATAAATTCTATTACAGAACAATGGTTGTGGCATCAGTTTAAACCCGAAAAAAATAACGAAATAGAACAAATAAGAAAAAGAATCATTTTATATTTGGTTGTTGTACACAATCTAACGTGTGTTGTCACTTTAATGATCTTTTCACTTTCATTGTGTTTGCATCTACTTACATGTCACATTATCACTATGCTTACAAATCTATGGATATAAGCTCAATGTTAAAGAATGCAAAAAAAAAACCAAGTAGAAAAATTAATGAAACAAATTGAACAGCATGGATATGTAACTACAATTTCCTATGACAGTCAACATGAAAATGAGATTGACGATAGGTAATTTGTAATACGTTATATAAACGTGAACAACATACATAATGTTTCATGCTGTGCTAAGATCCTCTTATGGTTTTTATTATTAAATGATTGTACTAAATTTAATGGTAACACAATATTTGATAACAATTTCTAATTTTCATCCATTATAAGGACGTGAATGAAAACAAACTATCGTATTAAATAGTAAACGAATGGAGAACGAAATATTTAACATGATTTTCATTCTTTACGATTCGTCTAGTTCATTATTGAATGATTTCAGGATTGAATACATTCATATGGGATATGTGGATTATGTTTCCCATATGCTGTCACTTATAATTCAGTTATGAGAATATTATTATGTTCCATTCATTACGTTTCGTGTGTATAACATGATACTATCCAGGAATCACTAAAATGATGATTCTAGTAAATTTTTCATTTTATGATTTAATTTTATTTCTTTACAAAATAACAGAAAAACATAATAAATTTTCACATTCTACAAATATTATAAAGAATACACAACGTTCTGTAGAAATGTACGGTGGAAAAAACTTAAATCCCATTGACATAAATCTAGTGGCATAGATGGCAATGGGAATTCAATTATGTTTTTTCTCTCTGTAGCATAATTTGTATGAGAAATTCCCCCTTTTTTATAATCTAAATATCCTTAGAGCTTAAATTAAATGAGTAAAAAAAAAAAATTGATTAAACTTACTAACTTCTGGTTATTTCATCCACCTGTTTTCTCTATTATTTTCATTTATAGGAAACTGCGAAAGAAACAGGAAAGAATCTGCAAATCATTGTATAAACGAATGATTTATTTTCCGGAATGCCAACGTATACTTGGTATACCAACATATAGACGTTTAATTGATGGTGCCAGTGAAGGAGGTGGTGGCGGTGCCGGTGCCGCCGTTTATAATACATGGTCATTAAATGATACATTTATTGATTGGAATCTATTCAATAGTACATTCAATGATACGCATAGTAATAAAACAATAAGCACTTTAACCGATGAAGTGCCTCAACATTTGCCACCATTTGAACTGTGGCAAACAATATGTATTGCTATTTGTTTAGCACTTTGTATATTATTAACTGTTGGTGGCAATATACTTGTATTGCTTGCATTCATTGTGGACAGAAGTATTCGACAGCCAAGTAATTATTTTATTGCATCTTTAGCTGCAACTGATATGCTTATCGGTAATAAACAATGAGAAATAACAAATTTTTGATAAACCCCCCGAATAATTGTTAACAGATTAACTTTTTGGGAGTTTTATTATTAAATCCTATATTGATCCAAATTTTTCTTGTTTTTTATGTTCTCGTTGACTTTAGGTACGGTATCAATGCCCTTCTACACGGTTTATGTACTCAAGGGATATTGGGATTTAGGACCGTTGTTATGCGATTTGTGGTTAAGTGTGGATTACACTGTATGTCTGGTATCACAGTATACAGTGTTATTAATCACCATCGATAGATTTTGTTCTGTTAAAATTGCTGCTAAATATCGTAGTTGGCGTACTAGAGACAAAGTTATATGGATGGTAACAATTACATGGATAATACCGGCCCTCTTATTTTTCATATCGATTTTTGGTTGGGAACATTTTGTTGGTTTCCGTGATTTGTTACCAGGCGAATGTGCTGTACAATTTCTTAAAGATCCAGTATTTAATACAGCATTAATAATTGGCTACTACTGGACTACATTAATTGTATTATTCATATTATATGGTGGTATTTATAAAACAGCATATGATATGCAAAAACGTAGTGAAGCAAAACAAAGAAAAATGCAATCAATGGTGGCATTAAGTGCTGGCGCAATGACTGGTATGGCTGGACGGGCAGCTGGTATTGGTATTGCTAAAACACAAAGTACAACAATAAGTCAAGATTGTAAATCAAAATCGGTTGTATCAGTGCCACCATCATCCGGTATGGGACAATCAAATATAACTTCATCGTCTTCTTCCAATCAAATTTATGATGGCAATAAGAATCCACCGACTAAAAGTGATCATACAACCAAAGACAATAAAACATCAATTCGTAATGGTAAAGCACAAGGTGAAGGTGATAAAAGTGAACGTTCTAGTAGTCCAGCATTTGATTCAGATGAGGATAGTTCAAATGTTGTTGTCCAACAACAAATCGATAAAAAGAAACGGCCATCAATTGCTGGTATATTTGCATCATCTCAGGTACCAGTTGTATTAAATCGTATTAATGGAGCGTTAGGCACTAGTAAATCGTCACCAGATTGTACACAAACCAATTACCCAGCAATCCTAAAAAAGAATTCACCGTTAACACCAAAAGCGGATGCATTGTCCCAAATTCAAGAGCTCAGTTTATTAGACACCGAGGTTAGTCAAACTGATAGTATTGAACAGAGGGCACCGCTTCAACCGACCCCAATCCAAACACCAATATCACCAATTGATATTGCACCCCCGGATCCACCAAGCCAAGAGAATAGTCAATTAACCCATGCTATATTAGCGCCACCCGATGGTTTCCAAGGGAGTCCATCATTATGTGATAGTCCATCAATTAAGTCTGATCGCCCAAGCAGTTTACTTGTAAGTAGCCAAAGTGAATTAACACTGACAAATGATTTCATTATAACATTGGACGGTGCCGATTTACGTTTCATGGATGAAAGTTCCATTGTCATATCATCACCACAATCTGAAAGTCCACCCATGCAATTTATACCGCCACAAGTATACACAAGACCATCGGCACTTGCTGCTAATTCGAGTGCCGCAAATCCCTCATTATTGCACAAAGCATTAATACGTGCCACCGCTCACATACAACAAACAAATCAATCAAACGATACTGATATACCACAGTCAAACTCATCAACAAATCAATTATCCCATTCACAGCAAACAGCAACCGAAAGGATCAACAAGTATAATACAACGGTGAGTTTAACAGAGAAACCAAATAAGCCGGTGACAAAGATTGTCAATATCCAAGATGTACAGCAATCGAATTTAGATGATGCCATCCATATGGACAGTGGCGTTGAGCTGTACAATACATCAGATCCAAATTCTGTTGGCTGTAAATCAACGGTATTGGCACAAACATCGAATGCAGCCACAATCATGGCAGCTACCACCACCGTTGATATGAAAAAACCACGTTTATCAGCTGTAGCGCCTGCCACTGATCCGGTAACACCTGTCAGATCATCGAAACGGGATTTTATCCGATCAATTGGTAAACGATTACGGGGTAAAAAGAAACATGAATTAGCTGGCCGACAAAAATCAAAATCAGAAAATCGTGCACGTAAAGCATTCCGTACAATATCATTTATTCTTGGTGCATTTGTTGCATGCTGGACACCCTATCATATATTAGCTTTAGCAAAAGGATTTTGTTCCGATCCACATTGTGTTAATGATAATTTATTTATGTTCGCGTATTTCTTATGCTATGCAAATAGTCCAATGAATCCATTCTGTTATGCACTAGCGAATCAACAATTTAAAAAGACATTTACACGAATCTTAAAAGGTGATCTGCATATGACCTAATCATACCAATTAGTTAATACTCAAATTTCATTATTTTATAAAATTTCGATAATTTATTTGCACAAGTATCATCCAATTTTCATCAAATACTAATTCATTCATATTCAATATTAACACCTTGAAGTGAATTCAAATTGTTTCTGATACTCATCATTCTGTAAATCTATAAGACTATGCTTCATTAATTTTCCCCCATTTTTGTATATAATAAATTGTATTATTGATGAAAATTTAAATTTATTAATAAAAAAAAAGGTGAATGATAATGACTTTTTTGTACGAAAACATAAACTATTAATATTTAGGTGAACACACATAAAAAAACACAATTAGAATTAAATGTATAGAATATAAAAGGATAATTAATAATTCATGTTGTAAGCATAGCTGTTAAGTAGAATGAATATTATATCATAATAACATTATTGAAGCGATTATTAACTAAGGGGAATGTTTAAATTGTTATGATGACATAGAAATTTGCCAATACAAACATTTTGTAATAATTACCCATTCGAATAATTGTGTTCCTTATTATAATTTTCTATAACTCGATATTGTTCAATTGAATGGTTAAAAATTGAACTAATCTTCCAAAGTGACAAGATAAGCGTGAGACATGAATGAAACAAGATAAAAAAAAACTATTACAAACTATTTGAGAGATTTTCTTGACAGTCATCATATCAATTTGTAACAAAAACTCAAGTGAATTCTCGGAAATGTAGCAGAAGGAGAATAACAAGGAAGACAGAATTTACTATTAACAATACTATAATCAAGGAAAGGAAAAAGCTTCTGTATAATGCGAGCCCTACGTACAATCGCTGTTTCATTTCCTTAAAACAGAAAATAAACTTTATGATCCCAAAAAAAACTAGAAAACAAATAGGAAATTCTATCTTCTTTCGCTTCCAAAATAAAATAGAAAACAAAAGCGTAGAATATCCATTTAACAATAAGATAATCAATATTACGTGTAATAAATTATACGTTTTATGTGAAGCTTAACGACGAAATATGTAGATATTTTAGTTAATATCGTTGGATTGAGTATATAGATATACCACCTTAACAAATGAATGAGATAATAACAATTTTAGTGTAAATGAAAATTTATATTACACTCAAGGTATTCCATATAATTCAATGTAACTTAATTCCAGTTTATAACAAAAATTTTTATTTTGTTTTTCCATTTTATTCTTCAATTCAGAAGAATATAGAAAAACAATAATAAAAAGAATGAATAAATGGAAACCCAAAACATAACTATTAAATAAAAGTAAAAAATAAAAACACAAAACAGTAGTAACATAAAATGGAAATAATCCAAAATCAATGTGACAATATTGGATAGCATTGTTATAATCAGTCAGTATAATTGTAAAAAAAAAAAATAACAAAATTGATATGAATTAAGGATATTATTTAACAATTCAAGGATAAAATTTCTTTTCAATGAAATTGAATACGATTACTGAACATAATCATAACTATCATTAATTTACAAATACATAAAACTGTATGAGAATCAACAGAATAATTGTAACAAGTAAAACATTTTGATATTAGCCATTATATTGATACTAAATCACTAGTGAATTTAAAGGCATTGATTCCAAAATGCGTTGATTGCATCGTATCAGTTCTAATTACCTTGAAATATTTGAAAAGAAATCAGGACATAATTAAATGTGAAACAGAGTGAATTTAGAGTAAATTGAATGAATAGAAAATCATTTTGTAATCAAATAAATTCAATTACATAGTACTAGATGATGCTATATGTACGTTAAAAATGACGACACGATAAGATGGAAAATAAAAAATAAAAACTCGACATGAACTATTAACTATCATGTATGATAGGATTCAATTAAACTATCAATTTTATAAACTCTTTGGTGCATAGAATTCATTGGATCCATTTTATAAACTATCTCAGTAAAGTCAAGGATCAAATTTTCATGTAATCACATAAACTGAAATTTATCTAAAGTGTAATCAATTAATATCTTAAACGAGAGCTTACCATTTTTTTTTTATTATTATCGCATTAAAATTTTCTGTTACACAATTCACATCACTTTCTAGTATATAAAATTAGTTAACGTATCGTCTATCTATCGTAATTCAACCACCTGGCATTCATATCATATTTGATATACTTTACCTCTTAGCTCTTATATAACAAAAAATATTGAAATAATAATCAGCTTGGGAATAACCTGTGAAGAAAATTCAGCGCCGTCAATAGGGTAACGTGATGCAGATTTACCAACAAACTCAATCAGATTTTCTGTGCACGTAAAAAGTTGCTATGATGCCTTGTTACCTTACTGAATAATGGGCGCTAAATGAATACATAATTTAGATATGAAACTAGACGATATTGCATATTATAATTATTATTTAAAATAGCAAATGGTAAATTATGAAATAATTTATAAGGATAAAACATATTAGATGTCAAATAGGAGATTCTTATACTTGTATCAAAATTATTATTATATTGTAGCTGAATTGTGATGGCTGATAATATTAAATGTAAAACCATTATTTAAACTGAATAACATGTTATATTGTAATCTAAAATATTAAAACAAGAAAGAGAAAAGAAAAAAAATTTAAATAAATAAATAACACACAACTAAATGGTATGCATAGGTGAAATCATTTAATTATGTATTTTAATGACATGATTATTATAAAACTAGCCATGTTACTATTTAAATTACCTATATATGAACGTTATGGAATGAATTAATTTAAATTTATAGTGAAATTAAATTAAAAAAAAAATTTAATTAGAAATTCTAATTGTGAAAATTGGGATTTATTATTAATTGCTGTTTTATAAAAACCATTGTAAGTCAATTGAGAATACATTAAAATTTAAAATAGCAAGAACTCATTATTGGTATCAAACTGATAATTAATAAGAAAAATAAGGTAACAGAATCTCTAATTAATGTAATTTATCGAAATTATTTGAGAATTTGCACATAAGTCGCATAGTATTGGCTTGAATTAAAAAATTAAAGAAAACAAATGAATGGAATCTTAAGATTTTATTCCAAATGGTATGAAATTTATAGACGAATTTCATTCTCATTTAATCGCTAGCTAGTTTTACATTAAAAAGAATCATAACGTAATTAAATATATGTAAACATGAATAACAAGAGAACATTAAAGTTTAAAAAAGATAAGAGAAAAATACTCCTTAGATGT
The DNA here is from genome assembly GCA_001014335.1 of Coboldia fuscipes. NCBI lineage: Eukaryota > Metazoa > Arthropoda > Insecta > Diptera > Scatopsidae > Coboldia > Coboldia fuscipes. The sequence continues at coordinate 75,159 of JXOR01000504.1, read as the reverse complement.
TTAATAATCAGACAATAAAAAACTTTATAAAACATAAGTGCATCATATAGACGTTAATAATAAAAAGAAGAAAATATAAAAAATCATTTAATAGTTTATACATTTAAAAAGTAAAAATTCAGAATCCAAATAAAATGAAATTAATATGAATACCTATACAATGGATACTTATCGTATAATAATTTACCCAAAAAACAAAATAAATTAAAATTCACACATAATAAAAACACCGACCGAAATAACAATACAGAATACAGAATACATGAATCATTAGTTATGTTAGGCACCCACAATTTTATTTAAACATTTATAAGTTAATTATGGCCAACATAATATAATAATAAATGCAATTTAAAATGTTAATTTGTGTAATCATATTCAGTGAAAACCACATACACACACCGTACGCCAGTAGATAACAGCGAAAATTCATATAAAACAGCTACCGTATACTGAATGGTAGCTTCAAAAAATAATAATTAAAAAATAAAAAATAAAAAACTAGAGCAATGATAATAAAATTATGAATAGTTAAAAACCGTATAAACGCAGTGTTTTAGAATCTTTGTATTACAGAATCTCATATTCAACATTATTCAATTTCAATTCATCTGTTACGAATAAAATCCTCATATCTTTCATATAAACGACTGATTTTTACAGTTGTCAACTCTTTTAAATATTCAAAATACAATCGAACAGGTATAAATACACAGAAATAGAGTATTTCAGCAGCCGTTATAAAGCTACAGCCTAAAAACAATGACAACATACCACCAATATTCGCTAAAACATTAATTGATAATTCCAATTAGAGTTACGTATTTCAATAAATTGAAAATGACTATTAATTCTTAACATTCTCACCGAGTAATGATAAACCATCCATTTTTGGTGCACGTTGTAATGCAGTCAAAACTGATCGTGTATATGAAACATTCAGAATAGTATGGTTTCGTGTTATTGTTGTACTATAAAATTCCGTGAATAATTAAAATCATATTGATGGCAGCTACTAATTAAATTAATTATGACTCACTAAAATGGTAGCACTGAATAATTATGGTCAGCGACTTGCCATGACATCAACGTATACTTTCGTAACAATACATTACAATCAGGTACACAATTGCAGTATGTTCTACCGTTATGCATATTATTGTTGTATATAAAACGACTGATATTGGCTACAAAAAAAGAGTACAATCTTGTTAAGTATTTATCTCAGTAAATAAAAGAATAAAGAAAGGATACTTCTGTTTTCATGCAAGCAAATATAATCTATTGGTTGACAGAGCTTAAATACCGTCAGCTCCTTATAATAAAACGGTACACAATGGCAATAATAAAGATTTGCAATTATCCGACATTCTGATAAACAATTTTTATATCTGCAAACGATGTGAAAATAACAAGTCGTTAGTTAATAAAAATATCTGAGATGTTCTCCTTTGAGTTTCAGTTACACACGTTGGATATTTAAAATGCATTAGAGGTCTTTCATCGGGAAATAAACAACCCCGATCAGCTGAAGAAAAATCATCTTTGACTGATGGCTCGGAATAAATCACCATTGGTGTAATACCGATATTCGTCTCCTTATTTCTTGGTATCGTAAACAATGTGGAATGCATGTCAGGAAATGATGAGCTTGAGGTAAGAAATACCTTAAGGTCATTACGTATCGCGATCGATCTGGCGATGACTGTTAATCCTGTGCCCAATCCATAATTTATTGATCGCCTTTCTGGGATTTTACTGTTTCTGAAATGAACATTTCAATGGAAACTGTTCAATTTGTAAACAAAGTGTAAATCCAATAAATCAACTTACAAACTGTTGAATCGACAATGATATCCATGTAATGCTATTTCTTTTTCAAATAACTGATTACAATCAATTTCAACTAAATCAAATTGACATTTTTTAAACAATTGATCACAATCAAAACTCATTTCTTTCATAAAATCCAAAAGATTTAAATTTGCCGTCTTGAAAACCTAAAAATTTTGGTAATGAAACATAAGCTGAATAAAATAAATGATGGAGAAAATCCCATTCTGTAAGTACTTACATCATCTACATATTTAAATTCTTCGGGAGAGAAATCTTCTGACTTTGGAAACATTGCAATTGTTTTGATGGCATATTGAAATGCACTCACATTTAAATTTGAATATTTCATTCGAACTTCTTCGTCTGGATTATTAATAATTCTATTCGTATTAAAAATATGAATTAAACATTAGTGTTAGGTGTGATAAAGTTTTAATCTTTACCGGTGTTTAATGAATCTGTACAGTTTATTATGATCGACGTTCACTTGCGGGTATATTGTTATCGATGGAAATGGATTATATCCTATTGGTAAATACCGATGTTTGACAATATATCGAGTAGGAAAACTAATAAAACGATTCCAATATAACAGCATAAATCCAACGGCTGATAAAGACAAGATTACCACAAGAAGTGACCATAATATTCTTGACGTCTTACTTTGACCTCTCATTGCGGTAAACTTGAGACCGTACAAAGTGGATTTTCTTGCCATCAAATAATATGAACTCTTAACTGCTTTAGTAATACAAAGGCTTTTCAATTCACTTGACATCTTTATTATTTTATTGGTATAAATAGCAAACACTCAATTAAACTGTAAACTGTGTGAAGTTCCAGAAAATCTTTGGTATTTATAGCTAACAATTTTAATTACATTTAATTGCCTTTTTACCTTTGCCGTGATTTATTTATAATGTTCTCGTTACATGCAAATCACAAGTATAGGCTTTGCACAGGAATTAATTAATAATATTGAATGGAAATTATTACCCATTGATTATTATTACAATTTTCCAATAAAACTTTACATATATTTGTGATTTCAGGAAATAAATGAACCGGAAAATTAATCCGAAATTGAAAATTAGCCGAGATGCAAAGTGGAACTTGATCCACCTTTGGAGTGCGACCCTACTACGTTCAATTTGACAGTTCCAAATAATCGAATAAATAACCAGGTATACAGTACTCCCACAAAAGGATGCAACTAACAAATCGGACCTTATTGAATACCATGCATACGGTAAAGATATTAATTATATCTATCAGTATGTAAAAAAAAAATTGCGAAAATTACATTGTCCAGGCCGTGAGAGCAAAAAGAAATTGTGCAATAAGGGCGTAAGTGCGCGATTTTAACTAAAATACTCCACAATAAGAATGTAATTGTTTTTGTTTGTTGCGACGACATTTATTGTAGAGTAAACAAAGAAACACAAATCAAAAAATACTCCGACAAAACGATATAATATTTGGTTTTTACATGTATTTTGTTGTTGTTTTTTTTATTTTTTGTTAGTTTACTCGGTTATTATTAAGTTTTTCTTAATTTTTTTTGCACAGTTGGTTAATTCTTTTAATTTCGAACATTTTCTTCGCTTACTATATGGGTCTAACTTTAAAGATCAAAAAGGTATAGGCAAAAACACTAAATGCGAATATCTCGAAACACGGATTTTACACTTACATCTTTTCTGCGGAGCACTGGTAGAAATAGAAAACATATGAAAAAAGGTTCACAAAAATCGCAAAGTTTATTTCCACTTGTTTCCATTATATTTTTTTGTTTTACCAATAATTCAGTGAATTAATTTAATGTTCAATTAACTTTTAGATAAAATTAAAGAATCTATGAATTACTTTTTGTGACAGAGTAACCCGCAATTGTGATAACAGAGAAGCAAATTGCAATAGTGAACTCGATAATTTGCGTAAGCCGGGTTTGGTCACTCAGGTCAAATTAGCTGGAAGAAATCAAACACCAAAGCGAATTAGCAATTGAAAATGAACCCGTGTGCAGATCCACAACCTGCTATTGATATTGATGGAGATGATCGATGGCTTAGTATAGTAAGTGTTACTCAATTCCATATCCACTATAGTGACATTATTTATACAAATGGGTTTTGCCCATAACTCATTAGCATTCCAGATTCATTTCGGAATCAAAAGAGAAAGATGCAGACGTAATTTTCCTCGGTGATTGTATTCTGGAAGCACTACTCCATACGGATGTATGGAATCAATACTTTGCACCATTGCATTGTTTAAATTTCAGTATTCGTAATGATAAAACACAGAATATTCTTTGGCGAGTAATAAATGGTGAACTCGATAATGTGAAACCAAAGGTAATATTTACAATACTCTTATTGTTTCTCATTCCCTTTAAATTCGCTTGGGGTTTTATTATATCATGTTTATTAAAATTCAATTTGCAGATAGTAGTACTTCATGTTGGCACGAATAATGTAAATGATGCGGCCGATAATATAGCAGCAGGTATTATAGAAATCGTAAAGGTGATTCGTGCAAAGTTGCCTGAAACTTATATTATACTACCGGTGAGTTATCAATTAGATGTCATTGGCTATGTGTAAGCAACAGATAAAATATATTACATTTGATTTTAGTCTCTCCTACCTCGTGGACAAATGCCAAACGCATTAAGAACCAAGAATCAGGAAGTTAATAAATTATTGAATGATATAAAAATGCCTAAAGTACAAACGGTGGCAATAGACATGGGATTAGTTCAGACGGATGGCACAATTAGCCATCATGATATGTTTGATTACTTAAACTTAACAAATGCTGGTTCACGTAAAGTGTTTGAACCAGTCTTTGAATTATTATCGCAAATATTGAATGAAAATGAAAAGGAAATTTTAACACCATCTGAGTGAGATGCTTCCTATTTAAAAAGGGAACACATTGCCGAAACTATTACATTTCGGTTTCGGTGTTAACAATTGAATGAAACCAAACCCTTTTTTGTTTTTAATGAAAGAAAGCATTGTGGTATATTTATTTATGATTTAATTTTTTCCAATAGTATGATTAGTTTATATTTTGTAAGTGCTTTAATAACAATTATTTTGTATTGATGGCAGTGTTAAAATATTGAGATACGGTGCGGATCAAAGAAACACCGAAAATGATTTAAAAACTTAGTATAATATTTGTTAGAAATTAAGTGCAGCTAAATCAAGATTCTCTCTAACTTAAATTATTCCGAAAATAAGTAGAAAACACTTTAATGTTTAAAAAAAAACAAAAATGAATAGGATAAACACCTCAAAACTTAGGTATCTATTACGTTAAGAAGTAAGGCTTAGTTTGCATTCCATTTACTATGTTTTTGTTTTTATTTTTTTTTAATATAGATAAAATCGCTTTAATATGGTTTTTATAAGACTTTCGATAGAAATATTGCACATAGAATATGTAAAGTTGTATTTCTACATTGTTATTGTTCGCAGACTCTCACTGGAAACAAACACTAAATACATAAAAAACAAGCATAAAGTAATGAATATTTGATTCATCTAAAGAATTTAAATAAAATATTTTGCTACCAAAATAACTGTTTTCAAAAAAGCCTTTTATTCGATTGTATTTTGTTAACTTTTATTTAACAGTATGGAATCAAATAATTTGTATACACAATACATGTACAAAATCTCCACATGAATTCCTAAGTTTGATATCAACACATTTATTGTAAACATAATCGGTACCGGTGTTTCATTAATAATTCATTCAAGAAAGTTTATCGAATCTTATTTCAAGTGAATTTTGTGAGTAGAACAAATCGACAATGTCACTAGAGAAACTAGGAGAAACAAAGAATATAGAAATTAAAGCATCCATTTCATCTGATGATGAGTTTCAAACAAAACTAAATATTGGTAATAAACTGGATTCAGGAGCTCCAATTGGCGGTAAGATATTGAAGCAACGCGATGTTTTCTTCAAAGTACCGATCGGCAGATTAAAGATGAGATACTTTGGCACTGTGAGTTTCATAATCTCAATTAAATCAAGTTCAAGGTCACACGTCTGTATTTTATAGGAATCCAATGCTGAATTGATTTATTATAATCGCGGTGATTCGAAAGGTCCGAAAACAAGCTCCTATAAAAAAGTTGAGATGAGTTACACAACAGCTCTGGATATGGAAGATTTGCTGAGTAAAATACATTCAATCAGAGGTGAGGTGAAAAAGACACGCCATTTGTTCCTATATAAGCGGAGCCGTATCCATCTCGATGAAGTTGAAGGGCTTGGAAAGTATTTAGAATTCGAAGTTTGTATGAACGACCAAATGACTCAATCTGAAGCTGATGCCGAAATGAAGGAATTATTAAATGTTTTTGATGTCCTAGAAGAAAATTTAATTGAAAAGGCATACATTGATTGTATTGAAGGAAAAAATTAAAATAATAAAACTATCTGATTTATAAAGTCCGAACAAAAATTCCTAATTTATTTCTTTTAGCATTTCAGTTTTTTTTTTACAATTTCATATAGTACAAATGATATTTTATTCATTTATTTTATATTCCTGCAATTAGGCACTTTCTTACGCCTTTTAAGGTAATTTTCAATAAGCTTGGAATGTAAACTGATCAATTACAATTGTATTATTTTTCTCGTATAAAAAAATACTACTAATTGATCATAATAGAAATCACTAAAATGGTGTCATCATAATCATTACAAACACTATGATTATTACAATTATTGTAACGATAGCACCAATTTACAAATTGTCTCATCATTAATAATAAATTATTGTTTTCAGTTTATACTTGTTTTATATGAACTCATGAAATTCAATTAAATAGTGATTCTAATAATTATATAATTTAAGTAGAATGACAAAATATTCGCTACAAATAATGTTCCCAACATGTCAAAGAAAACTCATATCGTTTTTTTTTTAATCCTATCAAAAAAACAGGAACTAGAAAACAAAATAAAATCGCGACATTAAATGTTTTTCTTTAAAAAAAAAATTGTGTTAACGAATAATCCCTCGATTTAAAAGAAAATAATATAATAAATTTATTGTGTACATTACTAACTTTACATAAACTAAACATAAGTAAGCGACTCTAATATAAAAAAAATCAATTTTCTCGATGAAAATATTGGCAATTACATCAGATAAATCTAATTAAAAATTAATGGATAATAGATTTAAATTGATCTCTTATTTAAAATAATCAATTTAATCATAATATTCGTTTTATTTTTATCAATGCTGGTCTTATGTTCCATTTATATTACTACTTAAGGAAGAGAGACCGAATCTTCGTATCGCAGAATTTTTATTTTAAATATTTTAATCGATCTAAAGACTATCACTATTAGTCAATTAAATTAATAACTTGTTGTTTTACGGTTGTTTTAACGATGAATTTCCTGGTAGTGTCGCTGATCTCTGAACGTTTACAGGATACGGTTTATAGTTGGATTTTGTCGATTGGCTATACATTTCATACACATGAATTATTAGGAATTATAAAATTAACAATTAACTATTATATTCGAACTCTACATAATTAAAAAAAAAAAAATAAGAAAAAAGTGGAAAAAAATGTTCAAAATTCAATAAAATTCATTTTGCTACTGTAAATAATGAGTTACTTAATAAATATTTACATCTCGGTAAGCATATCAAAAGATACAGCATAAAGTTGCAATACACTCTTAGGTTTCAACTACACAACCGGCATAGGACGATAGGGATGAATGTGCTAACGGGTAATTCAATTATTTTCTTACCTTGGTGATATTTTAGTTCCACCTTCATTATTTGAATTATTTGACGAATTTGCTTTGTAACCGAATTTCTGTATTAATTTTGATAAACGATTCACCCACATTGATTGATCCTCATTTGAGGTAGCTAACAATAATAGTTCTCGCGCACTATGCGGATCATGATGTAGCTTACATGGCGCCAACGGATCATTATTATCCACATGATCTTTATGGATTTTGTTACGGCAACTACAAATCAATTGATATTAAAATAGATTAAAATCATTCCCATAAAGTAATAAAATATATTGTAAAATGTAGTATTACATACCGTTTACATTCATAGGCAGCAGGTGGCTTAAACATATGCCATAATGGTTTCGGACACACTTCACAAGCAGTAGGCATATGAAAGTTAATTGGTTGAAATTCATGACCTTCAATTGAAATTAGAACAAGAGATAAGAACGGTAATCTATAAATCTGTTTTCATAATCTACTGATATAAAATCAAACAATGTAATACCTTTAAATTTGACAAGCTCATTGCCACCTCTAAGTGCACTCAAATCTAATGAATGATTTTGTTGCTCCAATCTAGCCTCTCCTTCTCCAGCATACAGTAATTGGAAAATACGAGGAATCTCTTTGGCTTCAGCACGAATTACATCACCTTGAGTTACAGAACGAACATGGAACACTTTGCTAAAATAATAAATTCAAATTATTTAATATTTTTTTTTATCGTTTATACTCGTTATTCTAGTGAACAACAATAAACATTCAGTTTGTTTTGTTTCCACTTACCTCAAATCCAAAATAAGTACAGGGTCTCTAGTATTCTGTTTATCAGATTCAGAGTTATAAAAAATAATTTTACGTGGCGAAACAACAACGAATTGTCGTTTCCAGCCATGCTTCTTAATGTTCTGTTTATTTGGTACACTTAACCAATCCGCGAATACCATGTCTTGACTTTCATCACCGTCACCATCAATTGACGATATCGAAACGGTTTCGTTCAATTTCATTTGTAACTTTTCAATCTCAGTAGTTTTGCAGTCATTTTCCATTTGCAGTTTATTTTTCGCCTAAAACGGTATTCATAAAACAATTGAATTCAATTCATCAAGAGAATATTAGTCATTAGTAATAGTTGATGATTTCACTTACCAAACTCTCTTCTGCTAACTGATTCAAGAGATCAGTGCATTTAGCTGTCAATTGATTGTATTTTTCTTTTTCTTGATTCAACTCTAATTGAATTCGACGGAATTCTTTCTCTTTCTTTCGCATATCGGCAGTTGAACTAACCTTTGTCTTTTGTTTGCTTGGCAGTATATTGTCTTTGCGGTTCATTATTTCTGTCAATTTATTGACTGCTGTTTGCTTAAGAAGTACCTCCTGTTTTAGTTTATCTTTCAACTTATCCATTTCATCTATATTAATCAAATTCTTATTATATTCTTCCTGTAGTTTCCTATTTTGTTGGATAGCATCCTCGAGCTCAGCTGTTTTCAATTTTAATTTCTTATGTAATTCATTTTCTGCATCCTTTAGCAAACTAATACTGTTCTCTTTTATCATCAATTCATTCTTGTGTTTAGTAATCAAATCCTTTAGTTCCAATTCTTTAATGGTCTTCTCTTTCTCGAGATCGGCAACCGTTTCTTCAGCAATTGAACGAGCCAAAGCTTCTGAGTCACCGCGAGCAACAGACATTTGAAGTCTTGATATTAATGAAGCACGTTCGTCTTCAAGTTCTTTCAATAATTTGGCTTTCTCTTCGTTCTCAGATCTTAATTCTGTACTCTGTGTTTTATATAAACGTGAGAAGTATTGTTCAGCTTCAAATTGATCTTGAAGTTCTTTCATCTAGAATAAAAGAAACCATATCAATTAAATATATATCGTCACGTGCTAACATTTATCATCAACTTACTTGGAGAATATCTGCATTATGAGCATTTTTTATCTTGACTATATCCTCTTCATGCTTCCGTTTCAATTCCCTCAGATGAGTAACCTCCTTATTTAACTGAATCTCTTTTGTTTTCAAATGAGCTACCTCCGAACTTTGAAGACTTAATTCTGATAGTAACTGACTCTTTGAAGCTTGACCTTGCTCTAGTTGACTTTGCAACACTTGTACTTTTTCAGTTTCCTAAAACGGTCATAAAAACGTTTTTGATTAATGAGATCACTTGTTATTACTGTAATTACTTAATTAACAATAACAAACCTGTCGATATTCGCCTTCTAGTTTTTGTAAACGTTGTTGAATCTGACGATAGTCTACATACAACATCGATATTTGACGTTCTTTCTCTTGAAAATTTTGATCGGCTTTCTGTCTAGCCACCTTTTCCTCATTTAATTTGGTTTGAAGCGATTTTACCTCTTGAATTTTAGCCTCCTCTTCATTTAATGCTCTAGATTTCTCATTCTCTTGACGTGCTTTCACCTCTTGTTGATATAATTTCTTTACCTGGTTCAATTCCAAATCAACACTTGCATACTCCTTTTCAAGTGTTGTAATTTTCTCATTAAGCAATAATTGTTCTTGCATTCCTTGTTGCTCTCTAAGAAGACTTCTTTCTAAATCATTGTTGACTGTTTGTAGTTTCGCAGATAATTCTTTTTGGGCTTCCACGGCCTTAGCACGGGCATTCCTTTCTTGCAATAATCGAGACTCTAGATCAGCTACTTCTTGCTGTAAAATATCACGTTGTGTTTGAAGACCAGCCAATATCGATTGTAAATCGTTTGCCTTTTGTTCAGCTTCAGTTTTTGCCAATCTCAATTCTGCTATCGTTTTCTTTAACTTCTGATTATTCTCAGTTTCCTGTTTTATCTTTTCTTGCATATCACTTAATTGTTTCTCTAACATGTTAATTTTATCATTGTGATGTTGATTATTATTCATTTCTCGGTTACGTTTATTATGCTCTTCATCCAACCGTTTTTTTGTCTCGTTCAATTCCGATTCCATTTTGTGACGATTGGATATTTCATTCTCTGCTTTCCGTTGAGCCTCCTTATAATCATGCTTGAGCATTGTTAATTCTCGTTCATTGGAGCTTAACTGAGCACTAATAGCTGCCTCCCGTTTTATTAGTTCATCTATTTGACTCCGAAGTGCACGCTCTTGTTGTTCCAAATTGTCTATATTCATTTTTTCACGATCCAATAATGCCTGTAACCGATGTACTTCACTTGTATTAGAAGCTCGATGTTGATGGTTATGAGTTCGAGTATCCGTTGTATCGTTTGTAAATAATTGATAATCACCAGTATAAGTGAATCCTACGAATGGTAAATGATTTCCAGCAAATGTCTTTGGAACGGGAAATATCTCTTCGGGACTGTCATCCCGATCAATTTCATCAAAATTACGGGTATCATCATCACTACTCAATTCTGGAACAACAGGTGGCACTGATTCTCTTAAATTATCAAATGTCCATGTGTCGTTTTGGAAGAACGGATGTCGTTTAATTTCTTCGATACCACTTCGTCCGAGACGTTTATGCCGGTCCGTTAAAAATGCACGAATAAGGGATTTTGCATTTTCACTAATCTCAATCTCTGGTGGAAATGTTAATGAGTTTCGATGGTCCATAATTTTACCATACGTGCCAACTAAACTGTCAGCATAAAATGGTGTGTCACCAATTAACATTTCATAAAGAAATATACCCACTGACCACCAATCACATTCTCTGCCATATTCTCCTTCACCACCTTGAGACTGTAGCACTTCGGGACTGATATAATCTGGTGTTCCAACAGCGTTACTTGATTTCACTAAACCATCTTCACCCATTCGCATACACGTACCAAAATCAGCTAATTTTAAATGACCGTATTTATCCAACAGCATATTATCTGGCTTCACATCTCTGTGTACAAATCCCATATTATGGATTGTGTCCAGCGCTAGTACCACTTCCATTGTGTAAAATATCGCCCACTTTTCAGGTATCTCGTACATTGACATTAGACTTACAATATCACCGCCTGGCATATAATCCATCACCATGTACAGATATTTATTGTCCTGGAACGCGTAATGTAATTGGACAATCCAATCAGATAGAGCGTGAGCCATTATATAACGTTCCTCCCAAAAGAATGCAGAATCTGGACGTTTTATCATCTCAAATTTTGATAATCTCTTCATTGCGTAAACTTTATTATTATATTTATGCCTAACTAACTGAACTTCACCAAATGCACCGCGTCCAATCACTTTAATTACATTAAAATCTTGTGGTTTCATTCGTAAATCAATAATCTCTTTAGCAAGGCCTCCATCTGTTAAATAATATTGATTTGAGATAGAAAAAAGAATTAATTTATATGGCAAATAACAATTTAACAAAATAATCATTATAATCAATAATATTTTTGCAATGGATGAATTCAACTTACATCTGCTAGTGTATGCTTCAATATTTTTAATCCGTTTAACAGAATCATGATCACAATCAGCAACCAATGCAGTCACCGTATCAAGTAATGAATCAACATGAACAAAACTAGACGGATCACGGACTTTTTCTTCGAGTAGCGCCAATCTGGAAAAAATACGTCAAATATTATTTTAACATAACTCAACTTATACACTAAACATCTAAAAATTACTCACCTGCGTTTACGATCCTCATCGATCGTTACTTTCTTTCCGTCCATGATGATGGGGATAATATATTCACACAAAAATATCGTTGAAATTAAATGCCAATTTTAAAGCTATTGATTGTTCTAAGCAATATCTTCAAGGACCTCCAGCTTATAAAATTATATCCAAATTTGATGCACTAACTCATATTAGATGTGTAGATTGTTAATACAAAAAAAAATCACTTTGCTCTCGTACTAGTAACTAAACTTTTTATGTTAAAAAAAAAAAAATATGAATCTCTCTCTCTCTCTCTCTCGTTGTTTGCTAGAATGATTAATAATATTTCACTTGTTGGAGCATCAAAACACACATTCTCTATTTAATACTATTCACTTATTGAAGAATTTTCGGATTAAATATTAATACTATATTAGAATAAGCCACTTTATAAAAAACGAAAAGAAGCGCAGTGTTATTTTCCAAGAGGGTCACTATTATTATAATTCATCTGTTGTAAAAGATAATAAAAGAAGTAATTTTGGGATTAATGACATTTTATAACACTTAGTATTTAGTACACACTGTATAAATAATCAATATATATGTATGAACACCGATAAGATACTTAATTATGTGTTTCGATTCTACGAATATTAAGTAACATTAGGTATATTATACAATTCCGATATTGCCAAAGCCAAAGGTGGGACTTCTTTTTTCTCTGTTTCTACACACCGAAATTCAACATATTGCTTTAGTTTTAATTTTCTCTCTAATAGATTTCACGGTATGCAATATTTATCCCCCAATATAGCGAGCAAATTTACAGGCGGCCCCGCATTTCAATATAACCAGTACAAAGAGTTAATTGTTTGCCTTTTATCATTAATCTCAATTCGGAATTACAAAAAAATTATTGAGACTCTTCAACACTAATAGAATATCACCGAAGAGAAATACCACAACTTTGGCTCTGCCACGGTGAACACCAGTACCAAACAATCATCAAGTAGCCATGCAATTGAAATATAAATTACCAAAATGATCATTTGCCGCAATCCACTGTACATTTAACTTTTGACAAACACAGTATAATTATTAATAAAAAAAATAAATAAAATAACAAAAAAAATATAATTTAGACTTTTCGTTTAATTTTATATTAAAATGACATAAAAAAAACTTACGGCCGCGATACCGTAATGTCAAATCTATGAAATTTACTGTCATTTACTTTGGCGGCTAAAGTATTGCGTTGGCGAAACGATAAAAAACGTTTCAAATGAGCATCGCAAATGATAGGGTTGAAGTTGTGATCCGTTACCAGCGCCAGAAAGAAATAACTCCACAATCAGAAAGTGGTCCATTTAAATTACAAAAGATGCTCTTCGATAGCTATGCTAGCATTGACCCCAAGCTAGTGCAATTTATCAGACCAGTAAGTCTTGATATGTATACCTTAACGGAGGCCAATTTACTAGTTAGAAACCGAACGACAAAAACCCAATTCTAAACAATTGAATGTGGATAGATTTTTAAAGAGGAACTAATAGCAATTGGCAGGGAAAAAAATTAGTCGATACTCTACTTGTGCAAAAGTAGAAGATCACATCATGGACGAGACATACTGCCCATATTGCCAAAGAAGAAGAAAATATATAAAAAATTATTTATTGCCAGCAGCAGCAACAATCAATACCACCAATTAAAATCAGTCAAAAAAGTTACAGCATTTCAATTTGGTAAACAGCTGACTTGCAGTTGACATAATATTTTTGACAAAAAACGTTCTGGCTGCATCACGCTGCAACCCTCAGCCGGATTAAATAAAGTTACCGACTGGATTTAATGCTCATTTAATGTTTCAATTATAGTATTGAGAACAAATTAGATGTAAAGGCATATATCGAGTCGAAATCACTGATTTCGTTTGTACTGCAAAATCATTATTTAAAACAAAATCGCGATTATTTTAAGTGTCTGGCGTCGAAATCATTCCCCGATTTTAATTCTTTGGGCACAACAATTGATAAGTAAATCGGTCACACACCACGGGCATCGAAATTTATTGTTTTTCGTGTTTGCAACAAGATCAAGTGTAAATAGTGACTAAGGTCGATTAATTTATAATGTCCTACACATTATGGTTAGTTTAGGTGGACCACAAACTTTTAATTCGTCAGTAAGTAGACCCACCAATATTACAAAACTTGTGTACCTGTGTTCCGAACGTGAATTTAATCGCGATATTATTCTTGTATTGGGATGCGTAGTTCCACAGAAAATATCACAAACTGTTCATTTTTGGAGTTCACAATTACATTTAGTAAATTTTTTTATATGGGATTTTTAGGGTGCCAGTTTTTTCCGTGATTCATCAACTATGGATAATGATCCAGATTTATTCTTCCAGCCAATATTGGCCACAGAAGACAGTGAGAGTAGTTTTAAGCCATTAAAAACTGTGCCCATATTCAGGTAATGAAATACGACGTACCATTCAAATTGGATAATCTCCTAAATCAATAATGTAACTCATTATTTGTAATTACAGTTTCCATTTACTTGTGTCTACAACAATTTCGTTAATTGGCATTATATTGGCTGCCGCTTGGAAAGATGATAAACGATGCGAAGCCTATTTTATCATGTTGTATCTGCGTGTATTCTTTTGGTTTGTTACTTTTGTAAGTAAACATCTATCAAATTTATATTTCCATATTTGTTATACAATAAAAATATTGCTTATTATAGATATTTGATCACATTGTGAAATATCATCATGAAAAATTGCGAATGAGAGGATACCATGAGTTCCACAAGGCGACAAATGTGCATAAGGGAGTGCCACTTTATATTGTATCATTGTGGAATACCGTCATTATGTCGATACAGACACTAATGCAACACTATTATGGTGTCAATTTCGGAGAGCACTGTATTGAAGTGTTCTTTTCACCGGTTGTATATTTAGCAATGTTTTCGTCATTGGAAACAGTTGTAATTGCCTTAGTGCATGGATGCTACATCAGCAAAGTTAGGAAGTTTAATAAAAGTCAATCACCTCCAGATGTAATGAGAGGCACCAGATCAATGGAAGGTTCAGTTGGTGTAACCCAACGTGCTGCCGACATGGCAGAATTACTGGAAAAACAAGTAAGTTATTCTTACAATTGCAACTATCTTTTTATGCTTATCCTTCTTTCGATTCTAGGCTGATGAAATTAGCTATTTGAAGGATCATAATCAACAGCTAAAAATAAAAATAATGCAATTGCATAATCAAGTGCGTGTTGTTCAGTATCCAAACTCTTCATCGGAGTCATAACTTTCTAGTTGTTGGATTGAAAATAAAAACACATATACAACTGATTTATTAAAAAATGTTTCACAATCATTAATCCCTTTTAATTTTGCTAAAATTTTGATAAAATATAATCGTTTTGTTTTTAGTGTTTAAGAATATATGATCGAATGTGATTACAAAGAGACAAAAATTTACCAACTTATATGTATAATAAATAATGTAGTCATTTAAAATTTATATCTTAATTAGTTAAGTGATATATTGCACATTACGTTTCATTCTAAATCTGACTCTGTACTCGGTGTAATCGTCATTGTTCGATTATTAGAGAGGCTTCGACTACGAGTCATTGGTCTTTTTTTGAGGAATTTATCCCGCTTACAGAGATGAGACTTTTGTCCGACATGGGGTCCCCAATATGTAGGACCTTCTAAAAGCAATGGAGCAGCTCTCACTCGTTCCCGCATTATTTGCATATTCAGCAAATGCTCTTCTTTGCGAAGCTTCTCTTCTGCACGTCTAGCTGCTAGTCGCATATTAATATCATCGTCATTGGTGGGTCTTGAATAGAATTGAAATTAACATTTTGTGTCATCTATATGTGATAAATCTATACTCAAGAGCCATGGCTTTCCATGCTGGGGTTTTCTTTACACCCCAATCCAGTTTATTATACTTATCATTATAGAATATATTGTTTGGATCTTGAGACATCTCAAACATCTTCTTTTTGACCCACTCAGTTCTCAAAGTGGCTGCTAAATTCGGTCGGGTGATTGGATGTAATGGTTTAGGGAGCATACTGCTTCCACAACTCGAATGAGTATCAGAAGTAGATAGTGATCGCTACGAGAAATAGAATGATTGTATAATCTGTTAAAAATAATTTTTAGATTACTTACAACTGATTTGGTATGTCTGCATGAACTTCTTTTATCTGTTCGCAGTTTGAACGGGTGAGTGGAGGTAGTAATAAACTCTGTACAACTTTGTGGTCTTTTGTTAGCACTTTTAACACGCTTTGACTTCCTCTTATGTCCCATTTTACTTTCTGAGCACACGGATAAACTATCCTTAGATCTTTTATTGCTGTTTCTTGCCCGTTTGGCCATTGAAGGTGGTAACGAAGAAATTTTCAATAATTCTTCTGCTCGAATTTTCTTTTTTAGATTGCGAAAATATTCATCCTCCCACATTTTATAGTAAAAATATTGGCTGAACAAGTTCTTTGGGCAAGGTTTTGCTTTAAAATGTACACTTCCCTCATCCATATTTTCAGGTGAAACTCCAGATTTACGAGCACTTTTAACACTCTCAGAGTGATTAGATACTGGTGATGGATTGGAAAATGTAAAGGGCCGCATTTGAGATTGCAATTCAATTGATGAATTTAGTTTCGCTAGTTCACTCCTAAAATATTTTACACTTTGTAAAGTAATCAAGTAAAAATTAAAAAAAGATTAATTCCCATAATACTTATGTTTATGATCTTCTTCAACTGATTTCATTAAGGGTATTCTTGAAGTAAGTGGAATGAGATGCTTAACGATAGGTTTCTGTGTTCGACAAGTTATTGATTTGATAGGAGACGTATACATATCAGCTAGCATCTTCTCCTCTTCTTCCCTACGAAAGAAAACCCATTAATCCAATAAAGAATAATTTAAAATTATAATTATTTACCGTTGAGTCATTGTGAACGGTTTGGGAACCGTGAGTTTCGGAGTACTAAAATGGTCTTTCCGAAATGACAACGGTTTGGATGCTTCTTTTTTCAATCGTCTGAATTTTAATCGATCCTGCATTTCAATTTCATCAGCATCAATGTTTTTATCCATCATATCATTACTATTGATAATTGTCACTGACTTTTGCATTCGTGCGGAAAATTTAGGCCCATCATTTATATCCAGTGAGGACATTGAATTGCACAGTTTATTGGATCTATCATAACAATTTAGATTATCTAATTCCATCATTGATTTAGAGGTGGTATTACACATTTTCTGTAGATCAAATTGACGCTCCCTTAAGGATTCTAATTTGTTTGTGAACTCATTATCGGGTAAGTGATGAATGTCATCGTAATCTGAAACAATTCTCTTTGTTAGCCATACTATCAATAAGTACTTATCTGTTAAAATACCTGGAATACTCTCATAAAAGTTAACTAATGTATTCAATTCTTTCTTATCAATGGAACAATTGTTAAATGACTTATATGAACAATCACTTATGGCTGAACGACATGAATTCAGATTATTATTATCCCTCTCTGTGTCCTTATAATTGGCGACTGGTAACTTGGTCTTGGGATTAACCGGACGCCGTAAACAACTTGTAGCGAATGTTGATTTTTGATACATGATAAGTAAATTAAATAAATTAATATTTAAATTTCACTGTACAATGCACTACACTTTACAGTCACTTCTCAAGTGTTTTTCTTTTTATACTTGTGTCATCAACAAATAAATTTCTATGCATTCCTGAACAGATTACTATGGTAACATACAGGTGAACACAAAAGACTGAAAATAAATAGTTTGCGCTGTGTTGTTATTGAAATATTCCAATCAACATTTAATATGCTTTCTGTTAAAGGGCCCCAATTATTTTTAAAACAACTGCAGGAAACTACTGAAACTACGGAAGCAACAATAATTAGTCCGAATTTACAATTAATGGTTCAGAACTTTGGTGACAAACCAGTATAAATGGGCTGTCGTCTGTCCGAATGATTCAGTTTTCGTCGGGCAATTGTGAAGTGAACAAGTTTTAATTTTTATACAAGAAGAGTTTTCTTCTTTTTTTCATTTTTTTCAACTATTACAAATACGAGAAGATTAATATAAGTAATTATTACAAGTAATTTTAGTTAAACTCTAATTAAATCTGTGTGACATTCATCCACAGCAATAATGGTTTTATTAAAAAATCAAGTGCCAATTACAATAGTATTGGTGTTCATTGTGTGTTTACAGTGCTTTGGAAATTGTGATGAAGACAAAAAGGTAGTGCAAAAAATTAAATGAAATGTTTTCGATACGGAGACACTTTTATTTTAAAATCTTTATTTTTTAAAAAAATTTTCTTTCCCCACGTTTATTAACATATAAACTTGATTGATATTCATACGACGAAGAAATGTGAGATGAAAGAAATTCGTTCACATTCATCTCTAATGGTCGGATTTTACACCTTCTCCGGGTTACCGACATCGTGCATTGATATTAAATAATTTAAATATTTACATGATAGTTTATATTTTTTCAGTAACGAATATTGATGAAGAAGAAACTTATTTAAAAAAAAAAAAAAAGATCCAAGATCTTATATAATCAAATAGTGATTTTTTGATAAAGTTTCCTCAAATGGTTTAATAACTTCCTAATGTTCGAATCACACAAATATTTTGAACTACTTTCGCTTATTTATGATGAGACGAATATTTAAAACTACAGAATTCGTTTTGGATGAGACACTACTGCGTGTGTAATTGATTAAAGCTGTAATAAAATTAAAATCTGTTTTGTATTTTTTCATTCGAAAAGTTTATTATTAATTGGTGATGTGAGATGACCTTTATGGAATCGGTAGTTTAGTGTAACAATAATTGTACCCAGTTGGTTTGGTAAAAATTAGCAAAATCATACCGATGATGTAAACTAGGAAAGAACCAATGTATTCCTATTGTATTCCGTTTTAAATAATAAACATACAAATGGGAATTTCTCAAAAGAATCATTTTAAATATTCACAGAATGTCGCAAAAATGTTTTTACGATGATTTATATGACTTCGAACGACTACTGTCAGTCATATTATTCATAAATGTTATAGAGATAAAAGGTCATCCAGTATTTGTACACAATTGTTAACAGTATTCTGTGTATTTTTACTGTATTTTAAATACACATATTCACATGTCTATTATTTTTTTAATGTCGCATCTTACTTTCGAACAATATTAAATTAGATTTTTATTGTTTTACTAGTAAAAGCAATATAATTTTCATTAATCTATTTATTCAAGGCGTATATTTCCGATTTACTAATAAACTAAACGAGAAACATTCTAATTTAATAGATTTCATTTCTGGTTGATCTATAATAATAAAATTTTATATTCAAAGTATTTTGTAGTGATAAATCCATTATTTATCGATGATACATTTTAATTAATTCCTTGTGGATTCTATTTAATAAAATCTATAAATTTTATGAATGTACTTTCATAATTTAGGTGTTTATTTTAAAATTACATATACAATGTCGTCAACATATGCTTAAACAAGTATTAAGTGAAGCTTCAACTTGAAATGCTGATCACGCTTTTGTGTTTAGCCATTCGATTGTTTGACCCATTTGGAAAAATTTATTCCAGTACATTTGAACCATAACGAAATGATAAGAAATTCTGTTAAAAAAAAAAATTACAAAACATAAATTATTTCATTGATGGCTGTTTGTATCTGTATAGAGAATGGAATCAATTGTTAAATGTTTCTTATAAAAATGTTGACTGTGATTTTCTTTGTTGACAGACAGTTTAGAAGATATGATTTAGTTTACATTAAAAACCATTTAAGTGCTACACGAATTCTTTCTATAATCGATACATTTACATTTAATGTTGTAATTTAAAGGAACTACTACCTGAGACAGGACTTGAACTGAAACATGAAACATTACAGAATTATCAGGGCGTAAGTGGTTGTTATAAAATTTTTTGATTCCAATTAACTTTAAATGAATTGGGTAAAAGCATAAACTGGTTTCACGTGTTACATATTTTGGGAATTTAAATATTGATGATAAATTTGATTTGTTATTTATTTTTTTTTCAAAAAAAAAAAAAAAAAATATCGTTCAGACGGAAAGCAGTTTCATATTCTGCTTGTTTGGAATGCCCATCTCTGCATAAATTATATCTAAATTTTATGTAAATCAGATAGCCTATAATTACGTGAATGACTGGGCTGGTGTGTGATTTTATGTGGATCTGCTTTTAATTTTATGAATCAATCATTTTTTTTTCTATATATGAATGAAAACGTATTAACATTATCAATTTATATTGATCAAAATAAATCTGGAGAAGACAAATATTTAAAAATGATAATATTATGGATGTTCGTCGGCATATGTGACGAGGTCACGAACAATACAATCATTTAATTTAAAACATTAGACTAGATTTTATTATACTAAAGCAATAATTTATTAATTTATATGAATTTTATTCTTAATATAGTTTTATTTGATTAGCTTTTAACTAAAATAGCTTTAAGATATGAACATTTACTGCTAAATCAGAAATTATATCTGAAAGCAAAAATTAACTTTTTCTTTTAATTCTAAGTCTTTAGTGATTGCTAATTTTCTGGCACTTTTACAGTTACACTTTTATTTTTAATTTTACTGATAATCAATGGTTTTTTTTTTTTTGGTGTTGGTGTTGTGTGCTATAATAATTTAAAAAACATAAAATACGTTAGACATTGAGACAACAATGTACTGCGACAAATTATTTAATCGTAAATATAAGTGACTGCATACCAGACTAAAAGTGACGATTATTTAACAATAACATGATAATACGACTAATTATGGGTGAAAATAAAAATGCTTGAACTTACAAGGGCCTTGGATTGCGGTCGGATTTTTACTTTCCATCCGATGTTGTAATAGTTGTACAAGTTGAACTAATAATAAATGATCATTCCATTATAAAATTCACGCTTTCTCTATTTGGATGAGCATCCAACACACTGCATGGCTTTATACCCTGGGTGCTAGTTAATACACATTGGTAAATGCCACCTGTAAATGAACGAATGCATGCAATTTCTTAAAAATTGATGACGATTGAACTGATTGAATATATTATTTGATTGTACAGGACCAGCCAACATCAGGAGAGAGTTTTGTTGCCGTTCCAGTGTCCGGTGTTGGTACCAAAGAAGAATTAAATCCAAAATTAGTTGGATTAATTAATATATCAAAATTATATTTACCACAAGAATATGAGTTCAAAGAAATTATATCGGCAACAAGAGAGATTGTTGCTGGTGTGCGATACACAATCCAAGTGAAAGCAAGAGATGATAATAAATTAGAAACAGAATGTCAGCTCGTTATATTAGAAAAACCATGGTTACATAATAATTGGGGTGATAAAATCAGAGAATTAGAAAAATCTAATTGCACTTCGAGTTCAGGTGCATTAAATATTGATGGATTACAGACAGGAGTAACTGACGGCGAATATAAATTTGGAACAATGTTTAATCCAAATCCATTGTTTATAAATAGTGGTGGATTAACACCAGAAAAAGTAACACATGTTGATGCACAAGTAATGACATTTAATTATAAAACTGATAATACACCAGAAGTAGTGACCAGAGTACCTGATTCAGCATTTAGCGATTGTACGGATAATGTTCCTGTAGTAGTAACTCCACCACCATATGTTGTGGACGTATCACAAATAACTTATTATAATAGTGATACTCCATTGACTAGTGATAATGATCAAAATGTTATTGCGAAACGCCATGAAACTGAAATAGCAAATAAGGAAGAGGATATTGTAGCAGAGGGAAGTGAAACAGTAACAGAAAAGGTAGTTATAAATGAATCAAATAATCAAACACAACGTAGACGCTTGAAATCAATTGGCAATAGACAATCACGTAGAAAACTAGCTCATAGAGATTCACAAGCCTCCAATCAATCCTCTTCCACTGACAATAATCCAAAAAATATTCCTGCACGATTACAAAAAACATCAACCACAAAAATGTTACCGTCATCGTCAACTACGGAAGACGATGATGATTTAACCGAAAATTATCCTAAAAATTTCCCCACTAAATTGCCATTAACTTCAACTAAAGAAGATTCCGATAAACGATCGACAGTTTCAAAACCTCGTTCAAGAGGAACTCGAAAACATTTCCTATCACGTACTACCAGTACATCAACCACAGTACCTGAACAAACCCAATCCACAACTGAAAATCATCCTCCATCTACTCGACGTTCCTTTAGTCGTACTACCACTACATCAACCACAGTACCTGAACAAACCCAATCCACAACTGAAAATCATCCTCCATCTACTCGACGTTCCTTTAGTCGTACTACCACTACATCAACCACAGTACCTGAACAAACCCAATCCACAACTGAAAATCATCCTCCATCTACTCGACGTTCCTTTAGTCGTACTACCACTACATCAACCACAGTACCTGAACAAACCCAATCCACAACTGAAAATCATCCTCCATCTACTCGACGTTCCTTTAGTCGTACTACCACTACATCAACCACAGTACCTGAACAAACCCAATCCACAACTGAAAATCATCCTCCATCTACTCGACGTTCCTTTAGTCGTACTACCACTACATCAACCACAGTACCTGAACAAACCCAATCCACAACTGAAAATCATCCTCCATCTACTCGACGTTCCTTTAGTCGTACTACCACTACATCAACCACAGTACCTGAACAAACCCAATCCACAACTGAAAATCATCCTCCATCTACTCGACGTTCCTTTAGTCGTACTACCACTACATCAACCACAGTACCTGAACAAACCCAATCCACAACTGAAAATCATCCTCCATCTACTCGACGTTCCTTTAGTCGTACTACCACTACATCAACCACAGTACCTGAACAAACCCAATCCACAACTGAAAATCATCCTCCATCTACTCGACGTTCCTTTAGTCGTACTACCACTACATCAACCACAGTACCTGAACAAACCCAATCCACAACTGAAAATCATCCTCCATCTACTCGACGTTCCTTTAGTCGTACTACCACTACATCAACCACAGTACCTGAACAAACCCAATCCACAACTGAAAATCATCCTCCATCTACTCGACGTTCCTTTAGTCGAAACAATAGACAAAAAACCACATTAAATCCTTCCACATCTGCTAATACTTATAAAACACGGTCTCCACCATATTATACACACCGACGACGTACATCATTCGCCACACATTCCCCAAAAAATAGTATTACAAGTAGAAGTACAGAATTAACTACTAATTCACCCAGTACTACACTATCTACTACACAAATTCCTAGCTCTACCGAATCAACAACTAACACACCAAGTTCAACGGAAACTTCTACTGTTGTTCCCAGCAGTTTTAAACCAGCATCTGAAGTTCCTATTTTAAAACATCGTAATAGATTATTTTCTTCACGATACCGAACAATTACAACGGAAGAACAAACTGAATCAACAACTACCGTTTCTGTTAAGTCAACAGAACCACCACAAATTCAAGAAACATCTACTGAATCAACTACTGCAGTTTCTATTAAATCAACAGAAACACCACAAATTCAAGAAACATCTACAGCTACACCAACGCATAGAAGAATTCCATTTACTAGACGAAGGACAACAACAGCAGATATTCCAACTACAGCAAAACCTCATGCCAGAGATGAAGATGTGGCAAGAAGGCGACAAAGAATTCCATCACATCGTAGACGGACCACAACTCAACCAACAGTGGTGGAAGAAATTAAAACTTCAATCTCACAATTTAATGATCTCGGAAGTATTAAGTCATCCACCACGGTAACTCCATCCACTTCTGAAACTATTCGTCATAGACCCGTTTATGCTCGTCGAAAGACAACTCCAGCTACAGTATCGACTACTGATGCAACTACTACATTTGTATCCACGATGAATATACCAATCACATCCAGTAGAGGAAAAGCTTCTTATGCAAGCTCAATTTCAGCAATCAGTGATGAATCGGTTGAAAAAACAACTGAAATTATCAGGCATAAACCGAAATATACATCCCGAACAACAACTGAAACATTGTCTACTGTTGAGAGTAGTACTACAACTGTTACAACAACTACAACTGAAGTCACTTCAACAAGTGTTTCTTCAACTAAAGAACCAGCATCCTCACCATCGTCATCGACGCTACCATCTATTATAACAACTGTAAAAGACACGCGAGAACAAACAGATCAAACTACCAAAATGTTACCAAATACTCCTTCGATCCCTGTCACTTCTTCAGTTGAACCAAGCAGTATTACTGTCGAAGATCAATCGGAAACTCCGTTAGAATTTTCTACAAGATTCTCATCTCATAGAAGACCAGCTCCAAGAAGATATTCACCGACAACTGCATCAATAGACATTACTGTCACTACTACTGAAATTACTCCCCTTTATACTCGTCCACATAATCGTGAAACTCCATCAACTTCACCAGTAACAACCGATACTGATGATAGAACAGTGAATGAAAATACTATTTCAATTTTAGAGGAATCGTCTACTATTAGAAATACGGAACTTACGACTGAGCCATTAGTTACAACATCAATTGCGGCAACAAATACTCGTCGAAGACAACGACCAACAACAACCACCGTAAATCCTACAGATGTTGAACTAATTACAGAAATACAGCCTAAAGTTTCTGAGATAATTGTCTCAACATTACCTCCTCAAATTCCAACAGAGGGCCAATCCTCACCATCCACGACTCAGTCAACTACCATAAATACAATTTTAGAGGATTCGTCTACTGTTAAAAATACAGAACTAACCACTGAGCTATTAGTTACAACATCAATTGCGCCAAGAAATACTCGTCGAAGACAGCGACCTACAACAACAATCGTTAATCCCACAGATGTTGAAATAATTACAGAAATACAACCTAAAGTTTCTGAGATAATTGTCTCAACATCACCTCCTCAAATTC
>JXOR01000504.1:0-49784 GCA_001014335.1 Coboldia fuscipes | reverse complement strand
CAGTCAACTACCATAAATACAATTTTAGAGGATTCGTCTACTGTTAAAAATACAGAACTAACCACTGAGCCATTAGTTACTACATCAATTGCGCCAAGAAATACTCGTCGAAGACAGCGACCTACAACAACAATCGTTAATCCCACAGATGTTGAAATAATTACAGAAATACAACCTAAAGTTTCTGAGATAATTGTCTCAACATCACCTCCTCAAATTCCAACAGAGAGCCAATCCCCATCATCCACTACACAATCAACTACTATAATTACGGAAGCTCAGATAATTACAGATACGCAATCAAAAGTATCTGAAATTTCGAGCTCAACATTATCCACTCAAATCTCAATAGAACCAATACAAACATCACCATCTACAACTCCTTCAACAACTACAACTCTTCATCCACAAACTATAAAAAGTACAACACCATATCCAGAAACCATTCCAGTTGTTGTAGTACAAGAGACATTACCACCTTCTCCAGTAACCAATCCTTCAACGACAACTATTCCCTCAACTCAACCTCCGACAACCTCTGAAAATCCCGCTCATTCCATTTTGATCATTAAAGCTGATCCCATACTAGCACAAGCTTTACTTAAAAGACAACAATTACATCCACCACCTACACAAACAACACAACAACCAACAACAGTTTCACAAGAAATGTATCAGCAAGAACTAATTGAACAAATTTTGAATCAAATTCCTCAAGAATTACAACAACAATTAGATGAAGATAGTCTAAATGCAATTATTCAACAAGCACAAGGTTTTGGGCAACCGATTTCACAGATTCAATTCAAACCAGATGTAGAAATTAGCAATCAGCATGAACAATCATTTGAACAAAGACCATCGCCGGTTACAACTGAACCACATATAGTCTTTACTGAGACAACTCAAGCACCGACATCAACTGAGATACCTACACAACCATCTCAACAAACAGGATTATCCATATCTCAACATATTCTTCAACAAATAATTCCTAGAGTTAATCAAGCTAGAGATAGTCAACATGATGATGTGCATTCAGAAACACCTTCGACGAACCCACCGCAACATACCCCTCTACCTCAGCCTATTCAACAACCGATATTGTCTCGTGAACACCCACGTCCTGTTGCTCCACAACAATCTTCACATCAGATACAACAACAAATTCAACAACCTGTAAATCCTCAACCAACTCAACAGCCAATAATTCCTCCACAACCTCAACAACCGATAGTACCTCCACCACCTCAACAACCAATAATACCTCCACAATCACATCCACAAGGATTCCATCCACAAAATATTCCTAGTTCAGAACAAACAAACCTTATTTCACAACAAATAAATCATTTATCTGAACTCCGGCAACAATTAATCCAACAACAATTGATCCAACAGCAATTGATCCAACAACAATTACTTCAACGGCAAAATGAAATTAATATTCCTTCCAAATCTGTGAGACCTCAGCAGCCTGATCCACAAGTTGTTCCTATTCCTCAACAACAACAACCAGCACCACCACCTCCACCACCACCACCAAAACCTTCGAATATTCCAATCGAAACAAATAATGTAATCCTAAATAATGTGCAAAATCAACAACGTTCATTTGCAAATCAAATTCAAAATCATGTGCATGAAATAAATGCAGTGAAACAACAATTAACATATAGTAAACCATCAACTTCACAGAATACAGCACAAGTGCCAACAAGTGTTGCACCAGAAAGAATTAATATTCCAATCAATGTACCACAAAAACCTAAACATATAATACAGAGTGTTGATGCATCTTTAAATTTCTTAGACGAAAAGGAGCCAGAGCCGACTGTAAATGAAATTCCAGATACTTCAAATAACAAAGTACCATCAAGTCAAACGTTATTCTTCAGTGTGTCTGATCCTGAAGACGAAGAGGTTGAAGAATATGATGACATGGATTTTATTAATCAGGCTGATGTCCGTCACATTACCAAGGAGGAAGTGGAGCAAGCAATCTTACAATTCTATTCGGAAAGTGAAAAGAAACGGAATAATGAGAATATTAAACGTAGTCTAGGTTCCAGTCCGTTAACTTCAGTAAATGAACTTGACATAGATGATTCATTGAAAGAATATTTGCGTGATGCTTTAACATCACCTGAAGAAAGATCTTCGGCAACAATAAAACGTGAAAGCAAAGAGAATTTTAATGAGCCAGATAATGAAAAAATAGATTCAATTCCAAAGCATGTATTCTTGTTTACCGACGATAATCCATCAGATGATCAAGATAATGAAGAACTGCCTTTAATTTCTGAGGCATCAATTCGTACTGAAATTATCAGTGAACCCGTTTTTGATAAACAAATTGTAAATATTGAGATACCAGCCGACAGTTTGGTAAGAATAGATCAAATTGTAATGGGAAACATGATTAAAACGAAGTTAATAAATGAAATAAAGTGTAGATAAATTAGTAGTTTTTATATGATTATTATTAATGATTTAATACAAACACTTTTATATGATTAATCATTACACCTTTCTTTTTGATAAACACGCATGATAAAATGCCAATTTGCTTTAAAAGCACGTTAAACTTTAGAAGAATCACATTACTAATTATCTACGCATACAAATTATATTCCGAATTTCCATTAATTTTAAAATATTCTTTATTCTTACAGGGTGATGTTCCAACTCTTGGTGGAATTGAATCTACAGGACATACCGAAGTAGCTCCTTATACCGACGATTTAATTTCTCATTTTTCGCTAAATGTTCTTCCAATTGGTGGTTTATCCTCAATTCAAGTTGGGTCTATTACTAATGTGACTAAACAAGTCGTTGCTGGAATTTCATATAAAGGAACAATCTTGTACTTAGTGAAGCCAACTGATTACACACAAAAAATGTATACAGTAACATGCGATTTTAATATCTGGATTCGATCATGGCTTGAACCCCCCATGGATAAAATAATTTCTGAAACATGTGATACAAGTGTAAGGTTTCGTTTACCACGTATATTCAAATTAAAATGTGTTAATTTAAATTTATTGTTATTCAATAATTAGAATCTAAATCAATTGAGACAACGGCGTGGAGTTGCAGGTGGTGTAACTTCTATTAAACCATCTGAATTGAGTGGTTTCACTAATCTTCTTCTAGATGCTGCTTTGAAAGGCGATGTCGCTAAATCAAAAGTTGAGTAAGTTGTGGTAGTTTAATTACTTTATTAGGAATTATTTAAATACCAGGAATCTACAATTAGAAACAAATGAATAAATTGAATATGCCGATAATCTGACTTTAATATTATAATATGTTGCTTTTGTTAAAAGGGGTTTTTACATTAAAATTATAATTGTAAAGCATGTATAACCATTAAAATAAATTGCTTGATATAATACATAGCATTTAATTTAAATTTGTCAAAGTCAATTGATAATCATAGTTAGAAATTTAGTGAACCATTTTTAAATATCTGATGACGACAGAAGCCTTCGTATAATTAAAAGCTGAATAGTTAGTAACACTAAAGGTAATCAATGTGATATGTGATCTATGTACATCGGAGATGGATTAGTCATACAGATCATGCTTTTATTAGGATCTTTGTATTAAAATTATGTCAGTTTATAAAAAGTTTAATCTTCACTAAGAAATAATCTATTTACATACATGAGTCAATAACATATAATGATAGCAAATGTTACTAATAATTTAAATACACATTTTTGTAGATATCAAAACTAATTCATTTTTGTAATTTCATATTTAGAATCGTAAGTATAACAAATACCACTAAACAAGTAGTGGCTGGGATGCTGTACACTGGAATTGTCACTTATAGAGGNTAATCTATTTACATACATGAGTCAATAACATATAATGATAGCAAATGTTACTAATAATTTAAATACACATTTTTGTAGATATCAAAACTAATTCATTTTTGTAATTTCATATTTAGAATCGTAAGTATAACAAATACCACTAAACAAGTAGTGGCTGGTATGCTGTACACTGGAATTGTCACTTATAGAGTACTTGATGATGATCAGTCCCAAACACTGTCATGTAACTTTAAAATCTGGGATCGCCCGTGGTTGAAGATTGGCGAAAAAGTATCATTGACCTGTGACGGTAAGGAACTTGTTGCATTCGAAGACAATGTAAGTTATTAAATAACAAATTCCATTGTATACATATCATTGTCGTTTAATAAAAATCTATTTTGATACAGAATACCCGAAGGAAAAGATCTCTTTTGTACGACAGAAGAAATCCCAACTATGTGAACGAGGAAGAATTACGTTTACAATCAATGTTTAATAAATTCGTAGTTGATTATGGAAAATCTTATGCAAATGTATTGGAACGCGCTGCTCGCTACAGAATATTCAAGTCAAATTTAGTGCTTATCGATCAATTAAATCGTAATGAATTAGGAACAGCCGAATATGGTATCACTGAATTTGCTGATTTGACTACAGCTGAATACAAATTAAGGACAGGTCTTGTACCACGTCCAAATGGAGAAAGCAATGATATTAGTAAATTATCAGCTGAAATTCCCGATAATGTTGATTTACCAAAATCGTTTGATTGGCGTGAAAAGAACGCTGTTACACCAGTTAAGAATCAAGGTAGCTGTGGTTCATGTTGGGCTTTCAGTGTCACTGGAAACATTGAAGGTTTGAATGCAATTAAGACTGGTAAATTGAATGAATTCTCTGAACAAGAATTGTTAGATTGCGATACAGTGGACAGTGCTTGTAATGGAGGTTTACCTGATAATGCTTACCAGTAAGTTTAAAAATGTATGTCTAACCTATTTCATCTTTTAATTTACTATTCTTTTATTAAAGAGCTATTGAAAAGATTGGTGGATTGGAATATGAAAGTGAATATCCATATAAAGCAAAGAAAGACACTTGCAAATTCAGTTCAGACAAGGCACGTGTAAAACTTAGCTCTAGTGTAGATCTTCCTAAGAATGAGACTGCTATGGCTCTTTGGCTTATACAAAATGGTCCAATTTCAATTGGTGAGCTACTATGAATTATAAAGAATTTGGTGTAAAGGTAATTAACTATTTCATTTGATTCTGTAATTAGGTATCAACGCCAATGCTATGCAGTTCTATCGTGGTGGCGTTTCCCATCCTTGGAAAGTGTTATGTCTTCCATCTAAAATAGATCATGGTGTTTTAATTGTTGGATACGGTGTCGTTGAGAATGTTGTATTTAATAAAACAATGCCATATTGGATTGTGAAGAATTCATGGGGTACTACTTGGGGAGAACAAGGTTATTATCGCATCTTCCGTGGTACAAACGCTTGCGGTGTATCAGAAATGGCTAGTAGTGCTATATTGGCCTAAAAACAACGAATTTCATACATATATATATATTTTTTATAAATTATGTCTTATTTTATATGTTTTATTAATAAATTTGGTTTAGTTTTTAAGATATTCGTAAAATGAAATTTATTAACAATTGCTTTTGTGAGCAAATTGGAACAGAATACATTTTTTTGTAACCAATGATTAAAATAAAAATTCTAAATAAATGTTAAAATTAAATAATAAACGGTTGAATTTCATTTCATTCTTTCTAAACAGGAGAATTTGAGGAATTGGTTGGTTGCTATGGAACCGATTTGTTTGGTTTCACTTTTGAATAAGTTTTGGAGTAGATTGAATTGTTGTCACTAGTTGGTTGTCTTAATTAATTAATCAATTAAAGAAATGTATTCTGTACCAGCACAGATTAGAGATGGTGAATATACAAAGACAATCTACACCTTGGTAAGCAATCAATTAAACTAAGTGTTATTAGAATACAGTGAGTATACATAAATTACAGATAAAAGAGGAACGCTACATTGAGACCATAACTCATTTAGTGAATATACCGGAGGCAACAAAGTGTCGTGCGGGTCTTTCTCTTCTTGGATATTGCTATTATCAATGTCAGGAGTTTGTGGAAGCATCAAATTGCTATGAACAGTTGACATTGATTGCACCACATATACAGGATTATAAGTTAGCTAACATCTCATAATTAAAAGTATTTATCTGGATGTTAAACAATTGGTTGTTATCTATTTCGTAGGCTCAGTTATGCTCAGTCAATGTATCAGGCAGGCTTACTAGAGGAAGCTTTTAAAATATCGCAAGAAATCAGTGGACCACAATTAAGAGAAAAAGTGTTGCATTTACAAAGTGCAATTCGTTACGCCCAAGAGGATTACACAAATGCCCAAGCAATAGTGCTTCAACGACAACAAGGTCATGAAAACACATTGAACGATGAAGCATGTCTTCTTTATCAGGTAATAATATTTAGTTCTTGACATACAATTTTGTCGTTGAGTATGTTATTCATTTTAGGCTAATCTTTATGACGAGGCATTACAAAGATTCAATGCATCGATTCAAACATCTGGTTTTAATCCTTCGACGGCATACAATATCGCATTGACACATTATAAAAAGAAAGAAAATTCACAGGCCCTTAACTTTGTAGCAGAAATCGTTGAGAAAGGTATAAGAAACCATCCAGAACTAGCTGTTGGTTCACAAACTGAAACAGAAGGCGGAGCTCGTAGCGTCGGCAATCCACCGGTATTGGCTCAATCGGGTCTAACACAGGCTTTGAATTTAAAAGCCGCCATTGAATACCAAGACGGCAATTGTATTAATTTCATTGTATTTCACAATATGAAAGAAGATTCATTTAATTTTCTTGTTACTAGTAACGGCTGCTAAAGAAGCACTGTTAGATTTGCCACCTCGTTCGGAACCTGAATTGGATCCCGTTACGTTACACAATTTGGCATTAACAGATCCCACGGGTTCTGGGACTGGATTAAGACGATTAGCCTTTTTACTTGAGCTCGGTCCCCCAACATGTCCACGTGAAACATTTGCTAATATTTTATTGATGTGCTGTAAACATGAAATGTATGATACGGCTGCCGATATACTTGCAGAACATGCACATTTAACATACAACTACTTAACACCGGTAAAGACGTATTAATTTTAGTGTCGATTATTATCTAGTCATTCAAACAAATTTTCCACTTTAGTATCTTTATGAGCTGCTAGATGCCTTAATTACTGCTCAAACGTCACCACAGGATGCCGAAGAAAAATTAGGTTCATTGGCGACAGGACTTGCAGCACGTTTACGGTCGTCAGCTGCTAAAGTAGAAGAGAATCGTAATGATAATGATCAAAATGCTTTACGTCGTTCGTTACGTGAATATGAATCAATTTTGGAAGAGTAAAGTACATTCAACTGATACGGAAGTACTATTGTTATTAATGAGATTTCATTATAGATATTTACCAGTGGCGATGGCAAGAGCTTGGCTCTGTTGGAAAGAAAATGATTTTGCTGGTGCTGAAAGGGAATTCCGTTCGAGTGCTGAATTTTGTGCAGAAACTCAAAGTTGGCGATTACATGCTGCTCACGTTTTATTCATGAGAGGTGATAAGTATAAGGAAGCAGTTGCCTTTTATGAACCAATTGTTAGACAAAACTACGATGATGTGAGTATGATCTCAGTGAAACACTAAAACTATTTTATTACATATTGGCTATTGTAGATACTTTCAGTTTCTGCTGTGGTGCTCGCAAATCTTTGTGTTGGTTATATAATGACTTCACAGAATACAGAAGCTGAGGAATTAATGCGAAAAGTGGAGAGGGCTGAAGAACGAAAGGGAAACAGTGAAGGAGAATGTCTTCATTTATGTATTGTAAATTTGGTAATTGGTACTCTTTACTGTGCCAAAGGTAATTTTGAATTTGGGTTGTCAAGAATTGCTCATGCATTGGATGGTGGATCAGGACCAAGATTGTGTGCTGATACTTGGCTGCATGTGAAACGATGTGTTTTAGGCTTATTAACTGCTGTAGCTAAGCAGTACCTTATCTTACCGTCAGTTGCAATTCAAGAAGTCTTGACATTTCTTCAATCTTGTGAAGGTAATTTCCATCAATCATTTTATATGAATAATCTGACTTACATTTTTTAATTTCTTTTAGTATACGGTCTAACAATTCCGTCTGTTTTGTTATCACCATTGGATGAGAGAGAAGATGAACCTCAAACAATTGGTCTTGAAGCTCGAAAATTGAGAGTATTACTTCTTCGTCTGTTAGATCATGAATACTGAAAAGCGCCCTAATTGCTACTATTCAAATAATGAGATAATGTACTTGATTTTAATTACAAAATTTTTCGTTTTTACTTTAATTATCTTGCATATTGCTAATACCGTAGAATATGTACATTATATGTATTAGTAAATTTCTTATTACCTAGAGCCAATCATTGGCTAGAAAAATGTTTTTTTTTTATGTATTTTAACAATTTAATATATACGTGTGATTTATGGAGAGAAAAATAAAATAATGTAATTAAAAATAATCTCCTACAAAAAACATTGTCTTCTGACGGACAAGAAAAGTCTATTAACTCGATTTTAGGGATAAAATTAAATACAATATCGATTCACTAATTTCGCATCTATGCGCATCGCAATTTCATTTTAGTTCTAATCCTTAACTACTTTGGACTGTTCATCTAGCAGGCACTTTACGAAATTGTATCATTTATATAATTAACTATGATCTAACTGCAAATATGAATAATTTATAATAATTAAATGATAATTTTTTATTAGGTAGCCGTTTTTATACGATTAGGACTTAATTGTTGTGTACCGGTTGACTTACAATGTTGCATATCCTTTTTCCTACGATATCTGGTCAGTGCTTTTTCCCGTTCATCAGCATCAAAATACCAAACGGTAATTGCATATCTAGTCCTATGTGATGGTTGTACTTCATGTGGATTTCTTCGATCTGACCAAAAGAATATTATTCGATCAAAAATTGGTTCAATATAGGCCACATCTTTTCCATGTTCTGGGAATATCCTACAATATAAATCGTAATTAATATCACAAATATTTGAAATTATTTTAAACAATTGTAAATACCGTAAAGCACCACCACTCATATTTGCATTCCAATTTAGATTTAAGTAATAAATTGCAGTTATAACACGTCCATCTTGATTTGGATTATCAACATGCATCACATAATGTGCACCGGACCCCGGATAACAAGCAATCATCGCCTAATAAAATACAATAATGAAAAATTTGAAAACAATTATTACAACATATTGAACAGGTGGAAATTAATGAAATAAAAAAAATCGTTCATTTGTACAATTGGAATTTGTGAGCCATACGTTA
Source organism: Coboldia fuscipes (assembly GCA_001014335.1). Lineage (NCBI taxonomy): Eukaryota > Metazoa > Arthropoda > Insecta > Diptera > Scatopsidae > Coboldia > Coboldia fuscipes. The sequence goes on along the minus strand of JXOR01000504.1, from coordinate 40,507 downwards.
ATTGTCATAAATTCAATTGTTAAATTCATCTTTAATATTTGGCTATATACTATTACATTGGTGTCTCATGCATCATACACAAATAACGCATATTCTCCAATTAATAGTCGAAAGTTTTCTATCATTTAATGCATTATTGCATTCAATTATTAATTTCATCATATTAATAACAGACTCAGTTAGCTTAAGAAATTCAAAAAAAAAAAAAACCCTAGAGTCAATGATCTAAAAAGGAGTGTATTGGTGTAAAGTGTTGTACATTTAAATTGTACGTAAAAATCTGAAAATAAAATAAAACAATTTTTTTTTTTCGTACTACGTGACTTTTTACATGATGATACTACAAGTAGAGAGTGCATATATGTAGCCCCCGATTCGGTGGTTTTTTCTGTTCAATACATATACGAATGCGGCCTTTAAGTCGGAACCGTACGGTTTGCTTACTGTCTTGGATTCACGTAGTATAAATACAACTAATTCGTCCAACCCGAGTGTCTATTTGAATTCTGTGGTCTTTTCATTCTGGTGACCATTTACCATTTTCATTTTTTTTACTATCAATACTAAAATGACCATCAATATTTCGGATATTAAGAGTCATTATGTAAACACTTGCACATCTCTAACAGTACCAGACAATTCATATGAAAATTATATAAACATCTATTGCACACAAGTATTTGGGTTAGTCTCAATTGAATTTTAACATTTCTAAACTACTTTTGATCAACAATATCAAAATTAATTTATGGAATTTCTATTAAATATAATTTGATTTCTTCATAATAAAATTAAGTGTTTACGTTTTTCTTTTTTTCTGTTAATTCCATATTTATAATTCTAATTGCTGTTTAGTTACTGATAAGATATTTTATACATGTACTAAGGAAATAACGGTCATTGTGTACTGAATTAAATGAAATAATTTCGTAAATAAACTTCAATTATTTGATTTGATTGCGGTTAGCTGGTTAGTAATTTGCAAATTCTTAGAAGCCGGGAGTTTATTATTTTCTTACATTTTTATATCATTCCCTGGATATTTATTTAAGTCGATGGTTTCATAAAATCATTATTGTATTTTGTTAAAATTCATACCTTTGTTCTCTCTCGTATTTTAAATTTTCCTAGTTCTCCATTATTGCGCATTTTATTAGCCAACGTTACGACTGCATCTATCTAGAAGTACAATATAAACAGAAATATCTTTAGTTATTTATAATCCACGTTGATTCATTTAGATCACTTATCTTATGAGTATTATTTTTATTAAAAGTCAATTGTATAATTATTTTTGTTTTTATATCGAACAATAATATCGAACGATAATCTCACCTGATTGATAAGGTATCCAATACTTAAGCAGCCTTTTTCAGTACCTCTTACCCATGTTATTTTATCACCTCGTATCAATTTGAGATCTTTCTCAGCTGGATTTGATACCACTTGTCCGTCCTGGAATGCATAAATACCATTTAATATTCAATATCTAATCACTGTTATCAGAAATTCGAAATAAAAATACTAATCCCAAGAAATTTGTATTTTTCTATTTCTATTCTGAATACATTTTATTTACCCTAAAAACACCAGCTTGTGATATTTTATGTACTTCATTTAATATTTGTAGTCCTTTTGTACGTCCCAGAAAATTATCCAACACTGATAATCCATATAAATTTAAATCATTTATAATTGTACGGCATAAATCCATAATTTCACTGTTTTAAAAGAAGAAAGAAACCGTTAAGGAAATACAACATAATAATAATTCACTTCACATTGATTAAAAATCAAATTAATTATATATATAACACAATATGCACAGCTTTTAATTAATTATATACTATAATTTCTCACCTGGATGAAGACATGTCTGGCTGATGTACATGTTCGTCACTTGCCATAATATCATTAGAATCGGTTCCACTATTTTTAAAATATTGTTTATCATTAACTGAACTCGGATCGGTTTGTGTTGACAAGAATTGTGCTGATGACAAAGGTAACTGAGCGACTGCTTCTCCCGTAGCACTTAATATTTCGCTTTCACTTGTTCCCTCACCGGGAATGCGTAGTTGGTTCATATTTTCCAGCATACTGGCTGATATCTGGTCTGTAGTTTCGTTGTACGTGTATGAAGGCACTTGCTGTACCACCTTCATATTATCTGGTTGCTGTGGCGCTTGAAATATATGCTGTTGTTGATCCTGTAACGTTATTGGCACTGGTCCTACTTGATGTGTTGCATTCATATCATACAATGATTGATTTAAATGGCCCGATGATGATCTGTTCACAGACTGCTGGGCTGGATGCCATTGTACTCGTGATCCACTTGGTAACGTTCTATTTCGTATCATATTATTCACCGGCATTGATTGACTCATTTTATTAATTTTTCTGCATAAATTTTTATGAGTTCGCCAGTCAGTGTGTTGGTGTAATTGTGAACAATAATATGCCTGTTTACACTGTGAACAACGTCTCAGCCTAGCAGTTATACCGCAAACATTGCATGTTGGTGTACTCTGATCAGATGTCTGTTCCTGTTCTGGTGTAACTGTTTGTTGACCCATCATAAGAATAGATTGATTTGGATCATCAGTCATTTTAAACTTACGGTCAAGATGAACACAGAATGTTGAAGAATCAATAACAATTCTGCTAATACTCCTTCGTATAGATGCTAGTCACTGTTAAACACCACACAAAATACAGACAGAATCTATTCACACTTGTTATATTTTCTGCTGAATATACCTAATTTAAACTTTATCAACTGTACTATTTATCATTGTGGCTGCAGACTGCCAGGAGGAGGTAGGACAGACAGTAACCTTGAAATGAGTCCAAACGTTGGAGCCCTACTGAAATCACGTAGTATCGTTTTGCACCGACTAACCAGGCAAATGAGCAGAAAATAAAATTATCACAATCACTTTCTAGTTTCACGTCCAACACAATACAGTTAATCACAGTTTCAGCTGGTTCACAGACACATTTTGCTTCACATTAAAACTTATCAAGTGTGTATGAGGAAAACTTCTCTCGTTCTACGTCAAAATGCAGGAAAATCAAAACAAATACTTCCCATGCACCGATTACAGAGATTCCAATTGTCAACCACTGTCGGATTACTATTTTGATGTTCCTGAACTCACACCGAGTAAATAATAAATTAAATTTATTTGAGGAGACTCTCCTTCAGCAATTCGGATCTTGTTTATTTCCGACTGAGCAGCTCTTTTAAAACATTTGTTTTTCTTCTGGTATTTATTAATTTTTTTTGTCACAATTTACGCTGTCCCAAAGTATTCAATATGAGCCGATCCGGTCAACTGTATCGCAGGGTGTCACTTGGAAATAAATTTATCGATTTATTACAATGTGATTCGAATTTTGAAAAACTTCTTATTAAATAGAAACACTAATGAATTAATTTTATCTATAATTTGTGTAAACAATTTACAATAACACTAATTTATAAATTATAAATCAGATATTTTGACGCTCGTTATCAGCTCCATTTTTGGATCAGCTGTTAAATTCCATTCCCGCGTAATTACAATTTTCTTTGTCCCTTTTTTGAAAAGTAAATATCAACTTCTAAGTTCTAATAGAATTAAAGATTAAAAATGTTCCTCACTAATATACCATCGGTAAGAACTTGTTAAATGATAAAGGACATATTAGTTTACTAAGAAATTTATTCCATTCTTAGGTTCTACGAATTTATGGACGACGTTCAGTTGCTGGCGCTAATCAGTTACTACGGAATTACTCCAACGAAGCTCCACCGAAGGTTGAGAAAAGTGAGAACATTAATCAAATAAATCACTATCAATCATACTTATGGACTTGAATATGTCTAATTTTAGCTGTAAATCAAGTAACTTTATTAGGCCGAGTTGGCGTAGAACCACAAAAACGAGGAAACGCTGAGCATCCAGTTGTTACATTTTCTTTGGCTACACACAATAATTACAAGTAATATTTCGTAAGCATATTATAAGAATGTTATCACTCATAGAAGATTCCTACCACAGATATGAAAATGGTGATTGGGCCCAAAAAACAGACTGGCACAGAGTTGTTGTCTTTAAACCTGCACTGAGGGATGCTGTCACCACTTACCTGCATCGTGGCCAACGAGCTTTAGTTACTGGGAAAATATCCTATGGTGAGATAACAGATCAGGAGGGAAAACAACGGCTCAGTACTAGTATCATAGCCGATGATGTTGTATTCTTCCAGAATCCAGAGAAATCATAAACAAAGTGTTTCTAATTAAAGTACTTTCCTATATTTTGTATTTCTATTCTCATGTAGTTTTAAGATGAATTCTTAATCCCAGGGATTAAATTAATGAACTATTTCAAAGATGTGTGTTCTGGTTTTATTGTGCAGTTTATGCAAAGTGGCTCCATGTGTCGTCGAATAATTTTCTTTGTTCTGAACAGAAACGTTGCGAAGATTGCTCAAGAAGACGGCATTTTAACCGGCAAGATGATTTTGAAAATGACAATTCAAACCAAATTGCCGAATTTACAGTAAAGTTAATTTCCAATGAGAATACTAATTTTAAATGAAATTAAGGTGATTTTGAGTAACTGATTATTGAAATTGATGTTCAACTATTCGTCTAATTAAAGTGTTGATTCAATATTGCGAACAAAGTTTTAAACTGCCGCAATTTAAATTATCAAAATTTGATGCGCTCGGAGCGCACATTCAATATTGTATAAAACAGAATTGCAAAACGAGTTGAAATCGGCAGAACTGTAACCCAAATGCTAAAATTTTTTGATTTGCACATTTGGTTGCTGGATAAGAATTGGTGTGGCCGCACAATATTCGTCGTTTGTATCTAATTAAGTTTTCTAATTATAATTAATCATAGTGCTTATCGGCTTAGTGAACAGTTAGTGTTGTGTCCGATTAAAATCAGTCAAATTAGTTTTCTAAAAAACCGTACACAGTGCCGTTTATCTCGTGGAAAAAAAAAGTTTCAGCATTTGGCCCAAGTGTTTGTGAGTGTTTCAAGGGAGAGAAAAATAGCGTGAAGAAAAAAAATTACCTTTCGGAAATTAAAAAAATGGAAAATTCCACAAACGAAATGATTGAGATGACGGTGAAAGTGGTCCTGTGTGATATTGAAGGAACGACCACATCCATCAGTTTTGTTAAGGTAGGTCCGGTTCCAGCAGTTTTTCAGTGCCACAAAGTTGAGAAAAAAAAGAATATGAAACAGATCAATTTTATCGAGACGAAGCCGGTATTGGCCATGATGATGTTGTCTGCGCCACATTGTGAAATTTTTCCGGTATTTCTTTTGTTCATGTAATCGAGGAAACTAGTTTATGCAAAATAGTCCGTAATTCTCATTCTCAAATGGTGACGAATTCATTTAAATGCGTTTCGTCGGTCGAAATACAGTATTACAAATATGAAATGATAATTTGTCTGGTTTCCAGTTATCTTACTGAGAATTTTAATGTGTCTCACTTTGTTCATGTTTTCATTGAGAGTTTCATGTAATTCAGCCATTTTAATTTCATTCAATGTATATTTGAGTGAAATATATAATACCGTTTACTTACTGTACCCGTAGGATACCTTGTTCCCATATGCAAAACAGCATGTTGAACAATTTCTCCAAGACAACTGGGATAATGAGCAAGTGAAGAATATTGTTAGTGAAATTCGTAAACAGTCGAAGTCTGATGAGGAAACCAAAGTGGATGGATTGGTAGCGATTAAGTCAGGAGAGTCAGACGCAAAAGATGAACAAATCAAAGATGTGGTAGCGAATCTTCAATGGCAAATTAGCATTGACCGTAAAACTGGTGGACTTAAGGAATTACAAGGCCTAATTTGGAAAAAGGGTTACGAACAAAAAACATTGAGTGGCCAGTAATTATGAAACTATTGATTTCACATCAGTCATACGGTAATAATGGTATTTTATGTTTCAGTGTTTACGATGATGTGGCAGAAGCGTTCAAGAAATGGACAACTGATGGACTGAAAATTTACATTTATTCTAGTGGAAGTGTCGAGGCACAAAAATTGCTCTTTGGGCACTCAGAAGCCGGCGATTTATTATCCTTCCTTAGTGGACATTTTGACACCAAAATTGGTCACAAACAAGAAACTGATAGTTATAAAAACATTCTTAAGGAATTGAATTTGTCTGGCACTGATGTACTATTTTTAACAGACGTGGTCAAAGGTGAATTTATTATCAATTACAATGAATGAACAAATTCCAATTCCGTTACTTTTGTTTGTAGAAGCGGAAGCTGCTGTTAATGCTGAAATGAAAGCTATTATTTTAGATCGGCCTGGCAATGCAGATCTTACAAGTGAAGATCGTGAAAAATATAAAGTTGCTAAGTCCTTTGCAGAATTAAAATTGCTTGCGAATTTGGGATTAAAGCGTAAATTGGAGGCAGCTGAAGGAAGCGAACAAATTGAGGTAAATTAATTAGGACAAATAGATTACATTTAATTGTAATATTGAATTCACAAATAAGTACAAATAAAATGTAGATGATTGGCAAAATGATTTGGTTTTATAATTTAAGGTTCAAGCAACAAAAATTGCTAAAATAGAAGAGGACTCTAATATAAAGGCAGAAGACAAAGTCGATAACGTAGTAACTCCTGCGGTTAATGACGTGGCAGATCAAAAAATGGAAGACGAAGAAATGAAATCTGTGGAACCAATTAAAAATTCCGAAAGTGATGATAAAGAAAAAGCTAAAGAAGAAATTTCTGAAGACCCAAAGTCTCCCGATGTTCCAAATGAGAATACAAAGACTGATGATACCAACTCAAATGATATACTTAAAGCCGACGAACAAACCGAATCTGAAAAGACTGAGATTTTAGATGAAGACTCACTATTAAATGAAAAGACTGTGGAAACCGAGGAATCAAAAAATGAGAACGAATCAACTAAATTAAACGGAAATGAACCGAAAATAGAAGAGTTGGAAACCATTGAAAAGGACATTGAAATGGAAGAAGGTAAGATATCACCGGATCAATGTGCGGAACCAATTGTTAAAGAGCCTGAAGAGAAAGTAATCACCAAACCAATTGAACCCGAACGACTGACAGAGAACATAGAATCACCAGAAGAAGAGGAGATTCTTAATAAAACTGAAACAGTAGAAAATGGTGAATCAAAAGGTGATGAAAATAATTCCGATAAAACAACTCCAATTGATGCTCTATGTCCTGATGAAACTACAGAAGCGGATGAATCGTTCCTGTTGTCTGACCCAATGAAAAATATGGAAGAAGCTGAAGTTGAAAAGACCAATGGAAATGGTACTGAGGACAATAAAGAAATGAAGGAAGACAAATCCATTGTGGAGGCCAAATCTGTGAAAGCTGAAGAAGAAGCGATCACTAATCTGCCAACCAAAAAGTGTTCAGACTTATCAATGGCTGACTCTTCCACGATTCCAACCAATCCAGCTATAGCAGTTGAAGCGGAAAATTAAGATTTATACTTTTTTTTGATATAATTAACTACTGCAGTCTGATGCTGCAATGATTTTATTGCACTACTTAACGTTCATGACGATTATTATAAAATTAAAAATGGAAACTTAATTTTAAGTTTAAAACTTAGTACTGTAAGTTGATCTAGTTGATAATATTCCATAATAATATTTTCTTCCATCATTTGAAGAATATAATATACTGCGTGTGCTAACTTACTTTGTTATGTGAAAAGAAATATCGATGATTTTTTTTTTTTATTTTTGATAAAAGTAAAGGATATGTGATGATTTTGTAAAATTAAAATTGACTCCCAATTAAGAATTTGTTCATTGTGAAGCAAAATCTGACCGTGATTATGAAAACGAATTTGTTCCAAAAGACAACATGATAGAAAAATAATACGAAACAAAAGAATATGATAAAATTTATTACATTTTAATACAATTATTAACTATATTATAGTTTATAAGCGATCTACGTAGTATTTAGTTCAGTATTAGAAACAGTGAGAACTGTTTCATTATAAATTAATGGATTGATTCGCCGTACTTGCGAGATCACCGCAGTCTCGGCATAAGTTTATCGAATGCATTTCACAAGATTAATTGTAATAATGATAAAAATGATCAGAGATCCTTTAAGAGTCTCATGTAATGTCATAAGCACACAAAACAATTATTGTATTATTGTCGTAATAATTGTGAATCTCTATACTATAATGTACTATTAATTTAAATTCAAATGCATGCTTTTTTACTTCAATTTTATTTTCATTTATTATCTTTATGGATGTAGTATTATAAGACAGCAAAACTATGGATAAAATAAGATGATTCAATAAAGTACTAGGTAATCTGTCTTAATTATGTAATTTTATGTATGAATTTCATATTGATTAAAAGGGAATTCAAAATTTGGCCAAAAGGATTGCAAATTTCAATGATATAGGACCTATTTCTGAAATGTTACCAGTATGATATCAGATTCTATGGTGATGATCAGACTTGTAAAATGGATTTATCATTAGAAATTATGAATTTGCCTCTTGTAGTTATGTTCGCCAGTTCCAATTGCATAGGGAAAAGCAAATAATTTTTTTTGAAAATTTAAATCAGGCGAACGTGAAAACGGGCCAATGTGCTATTAAATCAACGCAGTGGCGCCCTCAACGGGAAATAAGTCAACTAAAAAAGTGAAACTTTTGAAAAAAAAATTCAAAAGTTTCAACATTGTTGTTGTAATCCCTGTTGCCTGTCGGTGTACCAATTTGTATTAGTATTAATGCATTAGCATAAATACGTTGAAATATTAGCACTCCGGCTGATTACAATTATTTAATTAGCTACCTAATTCAGGATCAGACCTATTTGCAATGACTGCTTCCGCCATCTATGATTTCAATAGACAAACAATGGACAATGTGATTTAGTAGTTTAGTACTTGATAACGGTCGCTTAAAACATTTAAATTTGTTGAATGGAAAATTAAATTAAATAAATTTCATCAGGATAATAAACCCATCTCTGAAAAGCAAAATCCAACAAGTGAATGTACGCTAGGAAATTTTAAAACTGATATAACATTTTATTCTCAATTTCATTTATGACGTCCTTAAATTTAATGTTGCTTCTAGATTTCATCAATAAATATATTAATAATATAATTAATATTTACTGTTCATTTGTTCGCTTCATTGCAATAAGTAACTAGTTGATAAACAAAATATTTAAAAAAAAAAAATATACAAAATTCATTAAAAAATAATATTCGCTGTATAATGAAATCACTTATGATCATTTAAGATCATCCGATTCCGTCACTCGATACCAAGTGATGGAAGCAACTGGGATACATTTGCTATTACAGTTCCGATGCCGATCGCATTGTATCTAGGATTGCTTAACGGTACGTCTGCCTGACTTCTTAAGACGAACAGGTAGACCAGACACCTAAATCTTCATACAATCAATAAATCTCTAAAAAAAAATCTCACTGTCTAAAAGAAGTATACAATCGACAATGACATAATTCCAGTGTTGTTTGTTTTTCATTATATATTTTTCATTAAAAATAATTCAATTGATTTATTTTTTCTTTAACTAAAATTATGTATCGGCATTGCATTTGATTTACATTTTGAAACAAAAACCAAAAATTATTAAATCAACATTTTGGAAAATAAATAGCAAATAAAAAAAAGTTAATCTCAATATCTTCTCTCTCTAGTTCTTTACAAATCACTCCCATCTCATTCAAATTCTTTAATGTTTCTTAGCATTACTTGAATAATTAATATAATATAGAATTTTTTTTATCATTCAATTAAATTAAACTTTCATTTAAAATTATTAGTTTAGATTATATTTGTAGTTCTGTTTTTATTTATATATTTTAAAGTTTTTTTTTTTATAATTATTATATTTTATTTTGTTCTAATTTGTTTATTAATTAGGACAACACAGCCATCACAACCTGAGTCACAGCTTCCCAATCCAATAAGGGCAGGGGAAACCAAATAAATTAAAATTGTATCTTTTACGTTTTAGGTTTAAAAAAAAAAAAAAACAGCAACAAACAATTCATAGTTCATATCTCTTGATTATTCATGAAATTTAAACTATTTCAGTTTATTCGTTTTTCTTTTTCTTGCGCATCATTCGATATCCTTACGGTGTGTAAAAGATTTGAACTCAATATCGTTGTATTTTGTGCAATTTTTGAGTTCATTTCATATCCGAACTGGGTACTAACTACCCACCATTATATGAGTTAGTGTATCCATATCGTTTTCTAGCACCACTTTACTTGGCTCCATTGGCGGTGGAACCGATTTTAGGATATCATCTGCGCTTAACGGTGTCAGTTTCCAGCTGGGCAACAATTCCGTTAATTCAGGGCCTAAGCCTAAATCCATGTCTAATAAATTATATTCCCAATTTGTTTGAGATACAGACGTTGCAATTGCTGACGCTGTTAATGTATGTGAGTTGCCCGTTGCTGTAACCGATGTCACATTATTGATCGTCGTTATACAATTGGCTGAGGTTGCTGAGGCTGATGTTGTCAATGCAGCAATCACATTCGTATTTGCTGATTGAATTGTTACGGTTGCTGCCGTTGTTGGTGCAATTGTGGCCGATGTAACTGTTGTTGATACCGGGAAGAGATCATTATTATTTAATGGATCCAACGCTGATTGGGAAGACAAACTTAAAACACTGCCCCAATTAATAGGCCGTGTACAATCTTCATCACCGTATCCCGAATCTGTATCTGGTACATTTGTTAATGGGAATGGTGTTGCACGGCCCGATTGATTTTGCATCAATGGATGATGATCGTATGGTGGTAAACTATCATTTAATGACATTATCGATGATAATGTTGGCAGCATACGATTCGTACCATTAAAAGATATTGTTGTTGTATTACCTACATTAATACTGTTATCACTAGAAGAAAATTGATTTTGTGGCTGTACTGTTGAGTTCATTGAATGCAATATTTGCATATCACTATTATTGCTATTTGTATTATTACTATTTGCTTGGGTTGTAGATGGCACTTCTGGTCCATTGTGTACAATACCATTGACATTATTACCACCATTAATTATATTATTTGTTATACGATTAGGACCATTATTATTACTATTGTTGTAATGCATTACATGCTGACTATGATATTCACTGGACATTGTTGTTGTTTGCATCTCCTTTGATTCTATTTCAATTTCACGATCGATCATTTTTAATGTATTACATATTAGTACCGATCGATATAATGATTGTTCAGATACCTGACGGAAACGTGATAATTTAAACATTGAAAGATTACGCATTTTATGCCGTCGTTCACGATAACATTGTTTACTATTGCACCAAATACCGCTACGTCCATCACAGCATCGTTGCTTTTGGGTCCTAGCCCCATTAATACTATTAAGTGCACCATTTAAACTGCCATTATGCAGTGGTGTTAAATTGCTGCCATATGTAGTACTGCTGCCCAATTCTAAATATGATTTACCATTTTCTGCACATCGTATCGTTTGTTGTTGTGATGGCATCGTTTCCATTGATACAGAATAATAGGAATTATTCCAGCCATATCCATTTGGTGGACGCTGTGCATATTGGCTTGGTGTCCGTGAACAATTTTGTTGCGGATAAGGTTCCGAATAATAATTTGGTTTACCATACGGTGATGATGACATAAAATTTCTAGGCGGTGGTGTTGTACACGGATATTTAAAATTTGAATAGCTTGGTATAATGCTATCATCCTCATCAAAATCATCATCGAAATCATCTTCGTCGTCATCTAAATCATCAGCATTTAATAGGGTAGTAGCTAATACTGATCGATTACCATCTGAGCCCCATGGATTTGTTGGAACAGCTACAGCTTGTAATCGTGATATACTATCTACAATTGGTTCAGCACCCCATGGTTCACCAGGTACAGTGACCGCTTCTAATTTAGCTATACTATCTTCCACTGTAACCGTTGCAGGTGACGATGGTGGCGGTGGTGCTGCTGATATAACGGATGTTGCATTTGTTGTCTTTGTAAGACCATTATTAGTAGTTGATGGACATGATGTATTTGGTTGATTTGTTGTATTATTTAATGTCCAACGGCTCGCTTTTACTGGAGAACAATTTGCCTGAATATCACCAAATTCTCCGCAAGCACCAATTTCATATTTACGTTTTGTGGCTGTCGCCTGAAGTCCCATCATTGCTGTATTCTAAAATATAACAGAAAAATAAAATTCAATTAGTTTTACGATTCACATAGAAACCAAGTTTTTTTAAAATAAAATTTTATGTATAGAAATTCGATGAAAAATTATTTAATTTAAAGTAATTTATAATACACTAATATCATTTGGAAAAATTCAACATCAAATTTAAGATAATTTACAGTACTATAGGAAACGGAAATAGTAAATATGAAAATCTATTTAGGACCTCATTCAATAGTTGATGGTATAACTGCACCATGGAACACAAAATACAATATAAAACCGCTGTTAAAACGTACGTAACTTATTTAAAAAAAAAAGCGATGTGATTCACATCATACTGTAGACTGAATTCACTTTGAACAACTCGTACTGGGTACGTAAACATTATTAACAGAGAGAGAAAAATACAAAAATATGTGTTGGAGCCCGAGCCATAATACTCAGTCAGTCAGTTTCATATACAGAGGTTTTTAATGAAAAAATAAAACTTTATTTCTTGATATTGGTATGCGGCCCGTAATATGTTTCGACTGATCCGCGAACACTGTGTGTATTTCAATAAGGTGATTCAAGATAATAATATAAAAATACGCTGTTATATCGCATATATAAAAGCCAACCTTGAAGTCTAAAATACGAGAACATCGGGCGTATGATATTTTTCAACGTTGATCGGATACGGGGTCTGAACGATTTGACTGTATTCCATAACTTCATGGACTGATTTTTTCATTATATTCAAATGAATAAAAGTTAAAAAAAAAAATAAAATAAAATCCAGAGAGTGACTTAATAATTTGTTCGCCGTTTATAATGTTATTGCAGTTACAAATAATGACAAAATATAACAGCAAATATAGACTAAATACAGGAGAGTTGGATACAATATCACTCTCTAAAACCTGTAATCAACACAGATCATTTCTCATCAGCCAACCCAGGAACCACAAAGATCTTTGTATCAGCACTCGGACTTTGTTGCTCTCTGACGTTCGTATTCATCGTTAATTTTAAACGCGATCAGTGTTCAATTGACAACTTTTCATGTTTCAGCAATTAGCGAATCCATAAAACTCCAATTCAATATTGTTATGTGACCGTTGCGTTTGGAAAACTATTACTATTTCCTCAAAACTTTCATATCGTAACCGATAATTTTCACGGAATTAAATTGAAAAGAATTCTCTTTCATAACTTTGTTGATATTTTTCCAGTTTCAGGAAAACTAAACGGAATAATATAAAACCTCTAAACAGTCACAATATTTTTAACGAATTCACATTGAAGTCTAGTGGAATTTTTTTGCTGTATTATAATTTTAAATACAGAAAAAAAAATATAAAATGTTCAGTAAAATATGAATTGAAATAAACATTCACATTTAGGTTGGGTTTTGGAAGCGCATGGAACCGAGAGAATCATGAGATTCACTTATGTGGCTCATGCACAAAATGAGTAATACCGTTTTCGAATCCAAGGCAGTGTCGACATCATGAAAACGAATTATTTAAGTATGTGGAGAGAAGTTGAATAAAACCGATTTACATATTTAAAATTGACTATACACAACACACAGCAACAACGAACGAATGAAACAAAAATAAAAATAAAAACTCCAAACGGAATTATAATCAAAAGTGTAATGTCAATGGAACTGCAAGTACAAAAAGGACATAAAGAAGGACACCCAACTTGAAATTACTGAAATCTGTTGTTGGGGGCGCAACAATACACCAACCGGGAGATTCAAATTCTTATTTAAATCCACAGTGGAATGGAGTGTAATTGCTTCTTTCTATTCTCTACGATATTTTTCGTCTAATTCAAAAAAAAAAAATAAGAAACAAACTAGAAATCATTATTTCCCAGGTTAATACACCGTTTGGATTCAGTGAATCGTTGTAACCATGTATTTCGTGAGTAATACACAAAACAAAAGTTGAATCATTTTTCTACGACGGTTCACAACAAATCGACTCGTTGTTGTTCCACAAGAAAAAGAGAGAAACAGAGAAGAGGAATGAAAATATAAAGTCAAACAGATTTAAGTAAAATTAAAACTAGAAAGCACACCGAACCAGAGCCTCAGATATACAGAGTGTACTGTAGGTACTATGGCCAAGAAAACTGTAGAAATACTTAAATCAGTTTTCAGTTTTATTTTATGAAACCAATCTATTACTTATTTCTATCCATTCCCATTCTGTAATGTGCTCTGTTCTCTGTTCCATCTTCCATCTATACCGTATAGAATTTTTCATCTTTGTAATGTATTAAACATCTCGATCATAGAGCTCACCACACACCAAATTGTAATTAGAGTAAACACTTCTTTTCTCTCTCTCAAAAATTCTATTTGAATCTGACGCGGGGTATGGAATCGATCGGGGATCCATAATTTCATTTAGCGTCTAGCAAATAGATGAAGTAAAGATGTTTCACTGTATATTCCAAATGGATAAGTGGTAGGCAGCAGTAGGATGGAATATTTAAATCTGGTTTTGTTATAATTTTTTTTTCTTTTGATTTGGCAACGGTTTTATAACCTCAATGCTTTTCACAATTGAGAAAAATTACCTTTCCCGTGTTGTGTTATAGGCACTTTTGGCTCAACTTAAATGTTTTATGTATACTTAATATTTTTGTTTCTCTCTATACCAGTACAAAGCCACACGATGTATACGCTCTCGATCTCTTTGGGTTTGGGTATACAATATTATTTTGGATCTCTGACTATGCGCTCAATTCAACGCCAATAATAAGTGCCCACATAAAAAAAAAAAATAAAATTTTTCAAAGTGATTCAATTCAATGGATTTTTTCGTATAACGAAGAACAAAAATTATTTTCAATTACTCTGTACAAGCAGAAATATTATTCGTAGCTTGAACAAAAATTACACATCGAATGCATTTATTTCTTTCATCGGGATTTTGAAGTAGAAACATTAGTGGAACTGTTTCAACCAGTTCGGTTGTTATTTCTAACAAAGCATAATCTTCTTTTGGGGGAGTCATTGGATGAAATGTTCGGTATGTTCCACAAATTCAACATTTGAATAATTTGAGCCTTGACAAAAATTCAAATAAAATTAAATTAACAAGAGATCTAAAAGAGTTGGTGTACACGACGAACACACCAATCTTCTCATACAAATTTTTGGGGAAAAGCAATATTTATACACAGTAACTTTTGTAGTTGAGTTAGACCAAAATAAAATTGTATTTTGTATTTTTTTGGGGCCGTACATCTATGGCTCAAGCCAAATGGCTAAACTACTCAAACGATATTATTTTTGATTTGAGAGAGCTGAGCTCAATTTTTGTATTTTTTTTTTTTGTTTCTTTACTTCGTTTCAAATAAACTTTCAAAAAAATTGTTATTTTTATACATTTTTATACTGTGTTCACTTTGTTATTTGGTATATTTTTTTGTTATGAAGGCCACACGAAAAGCTCAAATTAATAACAAACATTATGTGAGTGTACAAAAATGAATTGAAACGTTGGGAAAAAAAATATTAAAATCGTAGAAAATACGCTGGAGAAATTTTCTTCTTGAAAACGTCAACGGACAATGGAAAGTTACCTATTAGCCGGCAACGATAAGACACTCAACGGTTTTCGCTGAGTGAATATCCCACTTCAAAGGCTTCAATACACATCATCCGCTCTGTGAAACATTGCTCTCAATTTAACATTATTTCCGGAGAGAAAATTTTCATTTAGTCTTTATTGTTTTCTATATTTTATTTTGGCGTTGGAAGATGGGAAATCAAGATCTCTATATTTCTTCTTTATTTTTTTTTTATTATTTCAATTGCAGTCTCTCGTTTAGTCTTCGTTTTCCTCTCTGTTGTGTAGGATGGAATGAAGGAAAATAATCAAAGTATGCAGATGAAATGAATAAAAAAAAAATAGAAGAGTCATACACAGAACAGACAGAGAAGATATGGGGAGAAGAGGCGCAATATAAAATGAATGGATATAAAAATATCTTCTTAAACGAAATATGGAAACATAAAAACATCTTAAGACATAAAACCGAGAGAGATGTGCATTCTGAGTGTTCCTCGTTTTCTCTTGATTCCATCAGTTCAATGTTACACAGCTACAATGTTCTAAGATGGAATAGAATAATTTTTTTATAGAAGTAGATCGAAGAGTCGATGGCTTTTACATATTCAGTAAAATAATTTTATATTTGGCTTGAAATGAAAATTTCTCAAAGATCGAGAATTGTAAATTTTTTATTAGTTTGCTGCATTTCAAGGAGCGAAAACATGTTGGAAATTTTTATTGTGAATAACATCCATGCTAATGTATTGCTCTTTAATAGCACACACCTTGAATCTAAAGAATATTTTTAATCGTGTGGTTTATTTATAAGATGAATGAAATTGTTAAAACTTTTATATTGCATTTGGTGGTTAAAACCATTAATGATCAGTACTTTAGCTCCTATTAATGGAAAGCTTTATAATAGAACATTTGAAAAGAAAATTCACTGAGGAAGCAAAAATTGTTTTCAGCTCAAAACTGTATGTGATGGATCAACAGAACTATGTGAACGTCGTATTATAATCCAATAGGCAGTCTACAATTCGCTTATACATATTTGAATGACTCAATGAAATCAACAATGGAATCAGAATACATCAGTGATCTGTACTCGTGTTTTATTAAATACACTCTGTATACAGTGAGAGAAATATTCGAGCATGGGCTAGTTTTTATTTTTTTTTTCTCTTCAATGATGAAAGAAATTTTTTTATAACGGTTCACTAAGAGAAAAAAACTAAAGTAACAAAATATAGTAAGAAAGAATTTAATTCTTTAGCATATTTTCATACGCTAATTGTTAAAGTACTTTAGTGACATAACTTAACACAGATATTCATACAAATAGTATAGTCCAGAGTTCTTATGAAGGATGTAGCGGGTGAAACTTAGTATCCATAATGATCAGTGGAAAATATATAAATTTCGTGATTCATCATCCACATAACTCCAGTATAATATCTATTCTAGGAATCACCCTCATCTTCAGATTCATTTCAAACCGTTTTTCAGCATTACTGCTGCTGCTATTCTTCTAGACCTCGAAGGAAATAGCCAAAAAAAAACAACAAAATAGACCGTATTTTTCCATCAATCTCGAGGGTCTGACACACAGAGAATTCTGTATGCTATCATCTGTTCATTTGATTAGACGAATATGTGGGCCTCGAAATTTTCATTCATTTATTGTGAATGTTTAATGCACTAAAGGTCACACACAACAACGGCACCGTCTAAACTGAACTCTCCCTCAATTTTCAAAGTGAATGTGAGTACTTGTGTTCATCGTATCGCCGTATACAATGTTATTCCATCAACAGAATATACGAAGGGTTCCCTCGCACCATCCACATAGACCCATCGTTATGGTTTTCCTTTCTTACCAAACGAGCGCGTATTTCAAATTGTTCAGGATTAAATACATAGCATGTGTGGTAGAATAAAATCAGAGGAACGAGTAGTATCAAACAACAACGTAGTCAAACTCCTATACGGTTTCTGAATAAGAACTTCACTAGTTATACGCTGTTCTTGGGCCCATGAATTGTATTGAATTCATTTCAACGATTCGTGTCTAGATGACTATTCAAGAGAGAAACATTCTCAAACGAATGTCTTTTTGGAATGAGATTTGAGATATAGAAAATTAGAATGAATAACACCAAAATAAAAAAAAAAAACAGAAAGAAAAAAAGAAACACGAAACATGGATTGCATGAAATAGAGAATCCCGTCTCTATAGCTGTACCTTTTTTTTCTATAAAAAGTATGTAGTAGAGTCGGCAATCTACCCGTAAAAATCCCTTATACAAAAGGAACACATGACAGAGAAAAGGGTCTGGTGCCGCATAGTATCAAGGCAAAAAGGGATTAGGAATTGGGAACATTTTTATACGAATCATTGCTACAGCTTGACTATTTTTATTCTAAAGATATTTTACGAACCATCTGATGAGGTTTTCTAAAAATCATCATTCGATTTCTTTTACTCTTAGCATTAATAAAATAAAAACGTATAAGAGGAAATGGTCATGATTATCTTCGAAGAATTAGGAGTGTATTTAAAATAAATAAAGTATATTCAAACATCAGACGATTGAATGCAATATCATGGTTTTGATCCTAAACGCTTTGATAGAAGAAGATGAATTTTAACGTTTCAAATAAAATTCAGAGAAGATAGAGCAAAATCTATTATTGACCTGCAGCAAGGCCACCCTTCTTAACAAGGAGTCTATTCAAATTGATGAATCAATCCTTATAACGCACACCTTAAATGGCTACAGGTAGATTTGTGATAATAGAAAACACTTAAACGGTATTATGGAATCTCGTCATTATTTAACTGTTTCTCTTACACTCGATACAATGTAATTAATTTGTTGTTTTTCTATTTCGATTAAATAATCTTTTATCAGCTGAATTTTGTATTTCACTGAACGTTTATATTAAAATAAGGGGAATCTCTCTATATATGGAAAAATACGTTACATTTTAAAAAATCTTTATATTAAATATAAATGTTTTATTTTTAAATAATTTGTTTTTTTATCAATCGGGTTAACTAAAAACAATCTTATCAAATCAGTATCAGTTCAAGCTGAGATAGCAATTGGTTTGGTGTGCAACAAACCGTATATATGGAAACAAAAAATTTTTTTACAAATCGTAGGTGAAGAAATCCACACGGAACACAGTTATTGATAAGGTGTACAAAATTCATTATCACCTCGATAAACGTATAGCTAAATGATAAGTTAATGGTTTTTCACGTACTAAATTATATCGAATGATTACTTAACCTATCGAGTCATCATGTTCTATCCAAATCGAAAAAAAAAAAATAATAATAATAAACGAAATGAGAAAATTAAAGGAATCAAAAACTAATCAGTTAAATTGTGAATAGATTTTATTTGAAGTCATATCGAAATAATAGCATTTCCAATACGCGAGAGATATTAATTAACATTATTTGCAATTGAATATAATCTTTTAAGTACCAAGTTAACAATAAGAGATTATATGCTTAAAACAATAGGTGCACACAATCAATTTTAATCCGTTTAACGGGCCCATAAAAAACCCCGTGTACAATATTCAGGATTGAATTAATATTCTTTTTTTTTGTAGAAAAATATGAAAAAAATTGAAAATTACTTAAACTACCGTTCAGTTCAAATGGTTCTTGTCTACTTTCTTATTGAACCATTCAACCGGGGTGTTGTGAATTCGTCTTAACTATTTATTCACACTAATTTAGATTGTCTCTTGTGTTTTCAATTCTACGTCATGTAACTAAATGAAATTCATTAATGCAATTGCAGCATACAATTTTCATCATCATTTTTGTTGCCCGTCAGCATATTCCCATTTCAGAAAACAGAAAAAAAAAATACACAAAGTTAATTCAAATTGCGGGAGGGATAAAATAGGAAAATGTAATCAAACCGTTTAGCATTACCCATTCATATTTAACAGTTTTCTCGGTTTATAGCTATGCGAAAAGCACTCTCTTAGATAATGATTAATGCTATATTATATCTGACTCTGTACACCGTAATATATAAAATAATATTCAGAGTTTTGTATACGAAAAATATTGTATAAAGGTAATAACAACAACAGAAAAAAAACACGGTGAAGAATCAAAAAGCTAAAGAAGAAAACCCATGGAATTTCTCAATCTATACGGTTGGCTTTCAGAAAAACATTGAGGAGAAGAGAGACGCATCTGACTTCTTCTTTGGATACAAATTTTATAATTCATTCGAAGCTGAATGGTAGTTTAGTCTTTTTATTTTTGTATTTTTATATTTTTCTCTTCTCGTATCTATACACCATGGAAAAACAAGTTGAAATGCCGAACGATTTTAAATTCAAGTCGGTATAATGTTTGAATACAACAACCTCTATGGATTTTTAGCTTTTTGGTTTTATTTTATTTTATATTTTCGTTTTTGTTGTATTTTATAAGTATGTAAATCAATGAAATTCAGTATAAATATCATGGAAATAAAATATAGTAAAGCTGAAGAGTGGAGGCCGAGAATCAAATAACTAACAAGCCAACACTGCACATTTTCAAAGGTATTACACAAAAGTATAAAACCACTGATGGAAAATAAACAAGTTTTTATTTTCGGTGAGTGCAAAACATTTTCATGTTTGTACCCAAATTCTAGTTAGTTTTTTATTCCAGTATTTCATTCATTTAGGTAGATGATTATTGTGTAAGCTAGAAAGCCACTGTACCCTATCCACCCTTTGGAATGAACACCCAAAGTGCTCTCGGTATTAATGATTAAAATACATTTGCCCAGTATCAAATCAATAGAGTGGGGGTGTGAAAAGCTTTTTTTCTGCTAAACCAAATGAGATTTAGTTCACATCCATAGTTCATATGAATGCAATGGGAATGAATCCTACCCAAATATACTGTATCCGGCTCATTCAAACGATCATCAACCACTTAAACGTTTAAAAATTCCCAAAGTTAACGAGTACATAGTCCAACAGTTGGTGTAAGAAATTTCGGAAATTTCAAATACTTGATGACTGATTCATTTGTTGAATAAGACTAATTTAGAAAAAAAAAATCCCCATCATATTTAATCTTGCGAATAAACTAATGGATAACGGATAACATAAAAACAGTAGAATAGAATCTGTGATTTATCCACCCCGTAACATATGAAAACTATGAGAGGATAATTTTAAAACTACCAATGAACAATTTTAATTAAACGTAAAAGCTTTCAGTTATGTTTTCATCCATAATATTTTCCCTTTTCCCTCTTCCTCTGTCAATTTTTCTCTGTTCAATTTTCGTGTACAAAAAAACTGGAAAAATGAATCAAACCCAACAACAACTGAAATTATATCCCCAATTTTATGTTGGCGTACATTGAGCACACCAATATCACGCGAAATATGTTATGAAACACTCAAACCAATTGGCCTCTCTATGGACGGTGTGTTATTTAACCAACACATTACGTATTCTATTGCTAAAGCATTAAACTTCAAACCGAATAACTCGAACAATATAAAAGCGCTTTTGTTGTCCATCCACAAAATATTCGGGTATATTTCATTACAATGTTCCATTTGAGAAAAACTCATTGGTTTTCCAATTTGATACAGAAAAACATCTATGCACCGAACTTGAGTTTAGTGATCGAGGGAAAAACTTTTCTTTTGACCAGTTTTTCTTGTCTTCAGCTTAATACCAATGGTGTTTGGGATCAATGGTAACAGATATAATGATACTGGTCACAAATCGAATGATAACTTTTGTTCACAATCTTCCCTCCTCTTGCTGTTTGATCATAATGTTCATATCAAAACTACGGATAGAACCAAGTTGGATGGAAAAAGAGATTGTAACAATAAAATTTGTGGGTGCTTCCACATCAACTCCAATAATCCCCCACACTTCTATTTTCCCATTACGAGTTTCCTCATTTCAGAAATGTTTTTCAATGCAATGGGTACACTCACACATTTTGTGTGGATATAGAATGTACAGAGTTACAAATTTTTTGAAGTGGATCTCTTTCTATATTAAACGTACAGTGAAAACCAACAGAGTGTGGTTGGGTAACGTTATATTCGTTTCATTGGTATACTTTTATTTCTATGTGCTCTGTTGTATATTATTTGTAGCTACGTTATATTAGATGTTATAGGGTGGAACGTTCAAGATTTCATTTATGCTGGGATGGATAACAGAGAATATCAGAGAAAATTACACACAAAATACAGATACAATTTTCCCAATGAATTTCCATCCTGTACCAAAGTTATTGACGACCACGCTTTTCTTCCAACTTTCTACCATTCGAAATATCTATCTATGGTGTTTCTATTCTATGTGACGGTTTTAACAGAACCGTGTTCACTGTGCAAGCAATTTCATATAATCAAGAGAATACAGGGAATTGTTCTTGCCACCCTTGTTATTGAGCGCCCACCAACAATACCACCCAAGTATAAAAAAAACGAGCTGAGATATTATTATAGAAACGAACTCAAAACACATTTTCCCAGTTACTTGTAAATAAATAAAACGTTATCGACTTTTAACGAATACTACGAAATGAATTTTTTATTAAATCTAATGGATCGATCGTTTGAAGGATATTTGATCAGCTAAAGATCACAACAGTAAGGTACTGAATATATCGATTTTTATTTAATAAAACGTGAAGTTGAATTACACATGATTTTATTTTTCAATTTGATTTAATAAAATCACGTTGGGATGAAGTAATACATCACAACTACATCGGGATATGATCAATTAATATTCATACTAGTCAGGTTTCATTAGGTAACATATCATGTACAATTCACAATAAGAGGAAATCATTTTAAGTTTAATGAGATCAATTACTGAGGGCAGCACAGCATTACCAGGACAGGTTGAATGTCCAACTAACAATCTCATCAACGTCAAATGAAGAGTTTGTTATTTCATTGATGACCATTCATCGTTAACTGGTTCGTTACGATCTAATTGCATTACTTTGATCAGGCAAACAAACAGTTGATGAATGAAAGAAAATCTAAAATAGTTTTTCGATTTTCTCATTGCAAACAATAAATGTGTATTGACTAAATTTCCATTAATGCTGAACGAGATATGAACTAATATATCGTTGTTGAGGTTTTGAACCCCTAAACCAGTTTTTTTTTATTCTCGTTATTCCGTTCCAATCTAGTATTATTACTCTCTGTTATTCAAAGAACGCAGTGAATTTGCTTGGGTATGGGAGAGCGGTGAATAAAATTCAATACGTAACTCCCCTCGACTAATATGGTAAAACTTTAGAAATATCTCACCCCTAATCAAAACTACCATCGAATTTCTCTCTTCTGTTTCTGGCTATTTATGAATGACGGAGTGCAAGCACATCAACGTGGTGACTCAAAAAGGAAATGCAACATGTATGAATGTGTTTTCCACAATTTGAGCATATGCATGAAGATGGTTATAGAAATAATATTCTTGTGTGTTATTTTTATTTTTTGCGTACATGGTGATTTCATATTTCGCCAGTTGAAGGATAAAACGAATAATGTTCGGAAACTAATCGTGCGTTTATCAAATAATAGTAAATAGAAAGGACATGAGATCGTGTTATTATAATACAAGGAATATACATACCGATTCAACCATCTAGAGAATGTTGTATATCGTGTTCCTTCAGCAATGACATGTTACTTGAAAAAATTGATTTCCTTCGATCGTTGGGGGTGGTTGAAAGCTCTCTACTTTTCTTCCAACTGGCTCAAGAACTTCTCATACAGGGTAGACGATCAAATATGCGGATCTCAAAACGAATTTAATTGTGTTTCTTTACAGTTACCTAGATATAAATGAAAATAACAAAAACGTATTTCAATTAGAATCATGCTGATAATTAACGAATCGTTTAGTATGGAAAAATATAAATAAAATGATTTCTCATTGGCAATTTTTAGTATTCGGTTCGTTCCGATATTAATGATCGTACATTGTAAATACGTCTGTGCGATATTATTAAATAGAATAGTCTCGCTATGTGGTGAATATTTCGTAAACAGTTCAAGTGAAATTCAAATGAAATACGAAATTTCATGGATTTTTTCTTTCATATTTCAAAAATCGCGGTTGATGATTTTAAACTCCCTCAACTTAAATGATTTCCCAGAATCATCATCAAATAATATACGATGTTGGCTTTTGTTGAATAAAATTTGATCAGGTCGTTCTTATGCGCCGCTCTTCTCGTTTACGTTATTATTTTCTCGTTCTCGTTTCGAAAAACGAAAAAAAAAGAAAGAAATATAAAATCTATCTTTTATATTTGTAAGACTCCGACACTCCGATTATAATGCCACGATATTATTCCGTACCATCGTTCATTTATTTCAATGAAAAATTTCATATTATACCGCGGTGAATATAAAATAAAATAAAACAACACAACAAAAATTCATGCGCAAGCCAACCATCCAGATTTCATAAGTTCATACCAAAACATCCACCACTGTGTGTTGGATGAAGTTTTTTATTCCAATTTTTATGAAACGCAAGTAAGAAATAGTATCTTGTGCACCTAGGTTGGAAAGCGATTTATTATGAAACGACTCTATTGCATTGCTCGCATGACTGAATCTTCGCTCTTTTTGATAGAGGAACTAGGATTTTAACGTGAATACATTTAAATTTATTGGAGTCCAGAATTGTACCCCCAAAGAGTTATACATGAGCAGGGCTCTTCCCTACAAGGTGGTCTGTGCTTTTCTAGTCTGCTAAAATACATTTCTCAACTTTCTGATTACTGTGCAATTATCAACTTGCACTAGTAATTGTTTCCTGAGCCTGGAAACGGCTCATTTTACTCCATTGAATTGGAGCTTGGAATGTTGTTGTTTTGTTACAACATTGAGAAAAATTACATTCCGAAGCCGACAAACTAAAGACTCAACAGCAAAGATTGTGAGCACATAGAAGTGGAATCCAAAATCCAAATCGTTGTTGGTTTTATATGAACAATTTTGTGAACCGCTGGTTCATTGCTGCCATGAAACATCGCTTAAATAGGTTTTGTTGTATACTATATTTTTCTGTGGCTGTATCCATATTTCAATTTTCAAACTTCAGCCTTTAGTTCGTCGTTCTGCGCATAAAATATAAAATTTTGTTCGATATCATTCCCCGCACCAAGTAGAAAGCAGGAAAATGATCACATTCGGATCTGGTATGACTGCTTTTCATGTTGATACGAAACCATACGATTCCATAGATTCGATCTGTTGTTGACTGATATACACCAAATCGGTTACCATCGGTTACCACATCGTGCCCATAGTTCGAATTCCTCGTTTTTATTTTGTATCGGCCAGCAATTTATGAGAGAACAGAGGCAAGCAAGCGAAAAGCAAGGGAATATCATACATTCATAAAGAAAACGAATACGATTCTGACGTCTAAAAACATCACATAATGTATATTAAAATTATCTGCTGGCTGTTAATATATAAAAATGAATATAGTCGATATTTTTTTCGCTTTTTGCTTTGCTCTCGCCATTGCTCTCTGAATAAAAAACTTGGCTTTATGTTTTTATATTTTTTCGCATTCCCTCATTGCTTCGGCTAATGTTTTGACGGCCATCGAAGATGATTAAGGTTTGAATCATCCCTTTTTAGTTAGTACACCAACGCGCCACAATAAAAATTCACTTCTACAACAGAAGACGGAACGGATTTGGTTTTTCCTGGACGACAAAAACGAAGACGAGAATTTTCAATTTTACCCCAAATCGGTTTCTCTATGACATTCTCTCGATGAATATGTTTTACCATTCGATTATGTTGACGGCACTGCGAGGCAATCTATTGACGAAATTTTACATTATTTAATATTTTTCGGTGGCCCGCCGAATTTAGTTCAGCTTCCTTTTCATTTTAGATTTTATATAATCCAAACATTTTTGAACGATTACGCTAACCGATATTTAATTGATTCGTATGGCGCAGTTTCATCGTTGATTCATACTTGATGTAAGTATATTTTCTGAATCTTATGATTCTTTCAAATTTTCACTAAGACAAATCATTAGAAGGTAAATTTTCCATTCAATTGAAATCAAACTTTTCTTTTATTCAGTTACACTGTTAGATTCCGTTACGTATGAAAATATAAATTCGCTGTGAACGATGGAAAAAAGAAACGCAATCATTGTGGCACCACACAACCACGTTACCGTGCCATTGCAATTCTGAGTTGGTCTGGTCTGATGTTGATTGTATGACGGCTCAAGTAAACCTAAATATTGAAATAAATTTTTGATGGCCGATAAAGTAAATTGAGAGTCGTATGGAATGAAACGACGACATTTAGCTGATGGCCATTGATTTCGGTATGTCCCAACCAATTTCAGCATATGAGATTGGCTTTTTTTTGTTGCCAACGATTTAAAGAGTTGAAATTGCTGTTAATGTACGTACTCTTTGCTGTAGTGAAACTCGACCGTACACATGTAGCCACAGCCACCATCTGACTAATTAATGGTGAACGGGAACGGAACAAATGTGAATAGAAAATCCACTTCGGCTAGCAAGTTATGCTTCAAAATTTATTCTCATTTCTTGACAAATAACATTACTTCTTTTTTTTGGGTTGAAGCCTTCGCTTATATGTAACTTCCTCTCCATCCTTGACTACGCGTTCGACATCGGCTTTGTTATTTTGCAAATTGTGTAGACAGAAAATTAAAATCGTTTCACGTTTTACTTAACATTATTTCGAATAAACACAGTGTCTCTGTTATCGTATACGCGCTCTTCTGTTATCAAAGTGGGTCTATTTAACTCGTTATATTCATTTTTATTTTTTCAAATCGAACAGGGAAATTCCGAAGATTTTTCATCGTGTGGATAGCAGAGGTTACCCATCTATATTTTTGAGTGACCAAGAATACGAACAACATGTTGCATGTTTTAATGTTATTCTTATGTAATATATGCAAAGGATATTATGCCGGATTGAGCGCTCCTTAACGATTATTTTGTTCCGATTAGGGTTTTTCTTTCTCACTGTGTGTATGTTTTTTAATTAATTAGATGGAATGTAAATATGCGGCTTAATCATATGATTGTATTTTCACAATCAAAAATTCATTTACCAATTGTTAGTAATTTGAATTTAATTCAAGAAATAAGTTTTATTCAAACTTAACAACAAAAACAATTTTATTTCATAACAATCTTACAACCTCGCCCAAAACTTTACTTCCGTCCTGGGTTGACCAGGTCTCCCTAAACCAGTTCGATTCTTCATTACCAGAATATGGCAGATTCGTTCCAACCATTCTGGTATATTCAATTATTTCGTTTATTTTGTATGGTGTTTTTTAGTTGGAATTGTGATTTTTTTGTATGTAATATTGCACGTAAATTGAACAATTCATGAAATAGAGAGTTGGCACCGACGAATTGAGGCCACTCACAAACGGTTACCTAGAGAAATACGAACATACAGAATGTATACTGTATAAAAAACCATTATTGGATTGGAGCTCTGGCCGTTCATGAAGTTAAACTGTTTTTTACTTTTTTTATTCAAATTGATGTTGGTTATTTGAAAACGCCAAGAAGAGAATACGACAACAACATGAATTAGAAATTATTATGCAGGCATACTACAGCAGAATGCTGGAAATTGACATCTAAAGTGAAAAAGGAACATTGTGTGACTACGTTTTTCCACGCCACAGTCCCAATGCTACTGACCGAGAATTGACTTTAATTCTGCATCGTTAACTATTTTTATATTTTTCATGTACATCTTCTTCACTTCGTCTGAGTTTCAATGTATATTTTTAATGCCTTCGACTTGTATAAATTTTAGTTCATATGCGGCTGTTATGCGCTCTCAATCAACCAAATATCCCCATATTTTCTGTTATCGTTACTTTAAGCCAAGTATAGATTCAATTCGTTTACATTCATACTCTGTATAGTGTACGAAACACTATTTTATTATTTTATATTGAGGGTGTCCGTCCTGATTGCCGTCTCATTCTGATCTAAATCGTTTTACTGTATTGCGTTATCCTTATATCCCAACCAAACAAAATATAAAAAATAAATATCAGCAGCACAATTCATTATTCTCTCCATTATATATGTATGTGCATATAAAACGGGCAACATCAAACCATATACGAAACACATAAAGCAATGAGCGCAAGTGTACAAGAACCATGTACCGTAGATTTGATGTTATAGAGCTTTTATCAATCAACCCATTCTATCTATGGGCGAATTTTGATATCACCCACATTGTACATTTTCAATTCACCATCATTCCACCATCCACCCTCGAATTGAAATCACCCCAGTTATACACTTTGATGAACTATACAGAATCAAAACGAGAAAGATACAGCAAATATTGGATATTTTGTACCACCGCATTCAATAGATCTATGCAAAAAGGAAAAAGCATTTTACGATTTTCAAACCATCATGAGATTTCCACACTGTTTGGGATGTTATCGTTTCGTATGCTGTTAGTTGTTATAGACAAAATAAAACAAGAGAATTTTCATTCTATGCCAATATTTCTAACCCAGTTGACTAGACCACTGTTACCAACTGTAACGATTCCATGCATTTTCTTCTACAACGAATTTAGATGGTTCATATCATATTGTACCGGAGGAGTACACACACGAAACTTTTATGAATGCTTTTTGTTTCAGTGATAGAGCCAGTAAAATGGGAAAAAAAACTGCAAAACCACCTTTAAAATGCCATACCATCTAAGTATTCTCAGTTTTGGTAACGTTACCATAGCTACAGAAAATAATATTATATTTATCCATTATGAGTATGGGTGGGTGGCAGTGGGGTGGTTCAGTAAATCGTTGAATATTCTATAATACCGTTGGGTTGGGATAGATATGAGACACGAAAACAGAAGAATGGTGGCGCAGTACAAAACTTGATGATATTTTACCCAAAACACATTCCCATAGCATAGAGCCATAGAGAAAATATATATATACGCCATCATCATTATTATGGTTCATTCGGATGGTATTTTCAAGCAAGAACAAACGGTATGAGATTAAAATGATTTCCCACCACCTCATGCTTTAACAATTTACCCTTACTCCCCCCATTCAATATGATCCGAAACTGGTGGTGCTATTATATAGAACACATCACAACGATATATTTTCTCGTTTTTCTTTATTCTACTCCGGTTTAATATCATCCAAGATGAAAAAAACACAAAATTGTATATTTTCAACTTGTACCAAAATACGCGTCTATTGCCGAACAGTTTTCTGAACGAAGATAAAAAGAATAACATTTACAAAAAAATAAGAAAGAAAAGGGAAAAACTGTTCAGAGTTCGAGGTTTTCTGTTTTCAGTTTTCTCGCATTTGTGATACAACAGTCGTACGGTGTGCTACACCACATGCCAACCGATTTTCATTTTTAGGAAAATTTTCCAACTGAAGGGAATAAAATTCAAGAGGGCGCGCTCTTATTTTTTTTTTCTTGTTTGCTGCTGCCTCTTGGTACAGTATTAAAACACAATGGAATATACTGTGTACTGGAGAATCTTCTATACTTTGTGTATTACTTTGTTACAGAAACGAGACGATGAACGAGAAAATATAAAATCATACCATTTTATACGAATGTATGTACATAATTTAATAGAAGACGATGGAATATAAAACGAGAAAAACATTACGAACTTCATGGCATTGAAGGGAACATTTTATACATCTACTGTTTTTTTCGCTCTTATATCTTTCGGTAGATAAAATATCCAAGTTGAATAAGAGTGGTTGGTTGTATTATCGTCGATATGAAATTTTCGTACTTTTTTTTTCCTCTATACATTCAGTTTTCAATGGATCTTTGCAATTGCTGGAGCCCATTTATTTCGTTTTGGTAAGAGAGATAGACGTTTGTTAACTGTATATCTTTTTTGTTGGTCCCCCCAAAATCTACTGTTGTGTTAGGGTGTCTTTCAGCCGGTACTAATGACGTGCTACCCAAAATTGTTAGTGCTCTTCAATAAAGAGAGACAAAAATTCATATAAAAATGATTCTTATTCTGTCATTATGTTCCACTGCTCCAACTGATGTTGTCATGATCTCAAGATCTTCAAATTGGTTTAATGGTATCAGCCTTTCTCCACTGGTATGGGTAAAATTTTCATTCATTCCATTTTCCAGTGGAACTACAATATTTTCATTTTAATTAATTTGAAATATTCGACGAGTTTACTGTTACCCGAGTTTGAAATTAAACAAGAAAAAAATGAAAAAACAAAATTATATTTTGGAAAATTGCCATCGTTGCTGGTACACAATTGTTTTTATCTCATTGTAAATGCGCTAGTGAAATTACGTTACTGTGTCGTGTTCGTTATGAACGATTCTTCTATTTTATTTCCAATCCATCGGCAATGCAAAAATCGATCCTTACCAACCAGTTCACATGCCGCGAATGATTTTAAAACCACGGCGACGTATCAGTTGAAGTTATCGCGAAAATAAATATTGAACTTTTTCTTAAACATATTACGGGCTGACTATGAGGTTAAAGTCTCTATGTTGTATTGAGAAAATCATTTTTTACATTAAAAAAACCAGCAACATCAACGAAGCCCGAATGAAAAATTTCAATTCTCGGAAAATTCCGAAACGAATGGACTCATAGACTCTTGATTGCATTATGCACAATATTTTATTTGCCAGCTTTTAATTCAATTGCTCTCTTTTATTCTCTCTCTTTCTCTTTATAGCTCTTCTTGGTCGCCACTCAAATAATAATTGTGTTTTATACATCATTACAGTGAATTTGTATTCGTTGATTTTAAATTGAAACCAAACAGCGAAAAGTATGAAATGAAACAATCATTTTGATTTCAAATGGAAATTATGTAACTGCAAAGTCCGTATGTTTTGTCTAAAACTGTATTGCATTATAGTTGGAATCATATAAAGGGAGTTTAGGGTGGATCCCACTTTATTTATACAATTCCTGTGGCCAAGGAGATCGAAACAGTTTTCCATTACGTCACGATCACCACCTAAACAATTTGAGTGTCAAATTTGATTGTTTCTAGTCAACGTCAGTTGCGCTTTATTATAAGCGAAATGAGAATAAGAGAGGAAAAAAACACACAACATATAAATGCAATGATGATATTCACACCGTTTAGTTATTGTATTAAAATTTCAATGCAATTTAACGTGGGGCACTCTCGTCTATGCATTTTGCATGTATTTCTATTAGTTGAATGTGTATTGCATATTGAATATTATTTAATACGTTTTACATAAAAAAATATTATTGAATTACATAAGTCGGTTTCTAAATATGGACAATCAAAAGCCGTTTGTGCTGTATTTTTCCTCTGTTATTCTTATTTGACTTTAAAATTAATGTAATCAAAAGAATAGCACGTGGTGCGGAGAATTAATTAAGTTATTTGTGTGATTTTCCCACCAATAACGGAAAATGAAAAACGTTAAATTTAAATCGATTACAAATATTGATGTAAATGGTGATCGATACTATGAAGATCATTAACCAAATACTGTGTACTGTTGAATTTGTTGAACAGAAAATGAAATGACATCCTTCTTCTCTATCAACAGAACCAAACTCTTCCGTTTCCATTCAAAGATTGTCCTTTAATTCTTAAGGATTATCAAATATAACGGATACTTGAGTCACAGAATATCATCAAATTTCTATTGTATTATTAGGCAAATAGAATAAATGAATTCGTTCGTTCCCCTTCACAGCATCTATAATTCACAATATG
Organism: Coboldia fuscipes; assembly: GCA_001014335.1. NCBI lineage: Eukaryota > Metazoa > Arthropoda > Insecta > Diptera > Scatopsidae > Coboldia > Coboldia fuscipes. Next base: position 8,813 of record JXOR01000504.1, on the reverse strand, counting down.
AATTTTTCCGGTAAAAGTTTTCTATTCACACCGCATAACATAGAAATATTGTACAGGGTATGAAAGCTTTTTTCCAACCCATTATTATGATGAGCCCAGCATAACATTTTATATCGGTCCATTCGTTTCAGGTTTTTCTTTACTTTTTTTTTTCTTCTTTTTTCATTATTATTTTTCAGAGTTCGAAATTCAAAAGCATATCTACCCATCGACATGAAGAATTCCTCTACCCATTAAAATGATTCTTTTCTTTTTACTCCATTCTGAATCCCACCATTCCCGTTTTGTTACTCAAATGTATCTCTTTTTCTTTATTCAATATTCTGATGTTCTTGATTATTACGATTTATTTTTTCTCTCTTTTCAGTTGTTAATATTCCAACCGCTAGTTGTATATCGCAATGGAGCATTAAGTCGACATAGAGAAGAATTTTCCATCATACTCTTTTACGTTTTTGTGTATTGCCACATTTCAAATAGATATTACTGAAGTACAATATCTAAATGGTATATTACGTTCATGTGGTATACACAACATTTGATGATGATCCATAGATATAGTGCGCACCGATGAAGACAACAATATGTAATATCATTTTCTCTCTACACAGAGTGGAACACCATCATCAACCATAATACCTTTATAGTTGGATTTTTATTTTCATAAAATATTTGAATTTTGTACGCAGGCCCACACAAAACTCGTGATTATGTATCCACCACCAGAAGTTCCAGAGAGCACATCTACACCAACAGACACAGTACAGCATAATATTTGAAACGAATTGGTAAAAGCTCATTTGAAAATACATGGTCGTAACAGAGAATGAGATTGTGTCTATGGAATTTTCGTTGTTGATGATGGTACATCATGACAGGTTTTTTTTCCTCTTCTATTTCAACGTATAATACATACATTGGTATGTATATTCCAAGATCTCTTTGGTCTATGGGATAATGGAAAATATATGAAATTGTTGCAAACAAATGTTTCGATCGTTCGATATTCTGAGTATATGGATTGCTCATTTCTATGCCATGGACGAATAATAAAAAAAAACAATTTATATACAGCATTAGCTCCCCAAAAATCCAACTAAATGCGCGACAGGATACGAATATTCAGTACTCTAGATTGTCTCATACAACATTCTGGTTCTCTCTTTCATTAGGAACAGCAGCACAAAAACTGAAATTTCATTTTACTCGATATCTGATAGAAACAGTTTTGGTCGGAAAATTATTTTATGTAACGCCCACAATTTTCTCGATTCTATTGCCATAGCAACGGAATTGGTAAAAGCATTACCATTACTGAATTGAATACAAAAATTTTACCGTTCTCTCTCTCTCATACATTTTCCAATAAATTCAAATAATATAAAATTGAACAAACTTCACCACACAAGTGAGGTGGTAAAACAGACTGGGATGAATTGTGGTACTGAACGGTTCATATTGTTTTTCGGTTTTTCAATCCTACTCTCTATTCTATAATTTTTTTTTTATTTCGTTGTTATAATTTTCTGATTCAAAAATATGTCCTTTACCCGCCAAATGAGTTCAAAACGTTTTTAATAATAAATGGATTTATTTTTCAGATAATATTACTCGTTGTTTTTATTCGGTTTTACTCTTCATCGTATAAATAATAATACTTTGTACCTAACTGAAGTTACATTCTCATATCAAAATATATAGGACTAATTGTTAGAAAATCCATCAGTACCAAATTTCTACTGATAGTTGAAATATTTATAACGAATAAAAATCGATTGTAATTGTATCTATAATTTTTGGTCCAGATATTCTTGTTCGATTTGGCACAGAAATTACTGTGCGTGACTAAAAACTACATATAATACACCGGACAAATGGACAACTGTATTGTTGTTGATAAAAACAAAATATTATACGAGATCTATTTTTGTTTAATATAATTTTTCTGTTCGTATTGTATTCAAAACCCATCAACCTGATTTTGCCAATTCTTTTCAGTTCAATTATCCATTACATGATGTGAAATGGAATGTAATACACAGCTAGGACAACATCCACTAATAGAATAATTCGATTCTCTCAATTGAGAAGTAGTGCGAATGATAATCGTCTGATTATAACGATATGGTTCTTTTCGATTGCTTTTATTATAATCCAACCTAACGAGTTAGTTGTATCTCGAGCCAATTTATATGAGACAAAATAATTAAAATCATAACTGAATTTTGATACGTAACGATAGATAATATGCATTGAATATCAACAACATAATGAATGGGATAAAAAAATTTAAAGAATACTCCGATTACATCATACAGAAAAATTATACACTCCGGTACAGGATACGAACACATTTGTATGCGTTTCACCTGTATACCCCCAATACCGAAATTAGTATTTTCTAAGTTTGTTTTGATTTTTTTTTTATGTGCTGTTCCATTCATCTCTTTACTCTCGTCTGAATATTAAATGCGGAGGAAAAAAAAAGATTTGTTTGGTTTTTTTTTTTTCGGCATAAGAACGTTATGAGGGCAAAAAAAAAACGTGCTGTTGTTTTGATTATTGTCTACAGAATGAACAGTCATCGGCATTCACCCAATGTATTTTAATATGTATATTGTTAATCGATTACAATAGAAATATAAATAAAAATAAACTGAGAAGTCGTAGACCTACCGGTTTATATTTAAGCTTATTAGATGAGAAGCTTACATTATTTTTACAAATCTCCCCACCCCTCATTTAAACTATATGTAATAATTAATTCAATAATAGATAAAATGATTCGCGCGAGTCAATAATACACAATAAATATTAAGACATTTACTCTAAAGACTACAACACACCACATAATGATAATGAGCCGAATAGACAATATACATAACGAAATATTCATTGATAAATTTTTATAAATCACTAAAGTATTTGCATTCAGCTGTAGGTAATAAAAAAAAAATAACAAAATAACAACAAAATTCGTGTTTTATTTTATATTATTAGTTATTATAGTAGAGTACTCTAATACGGTGGTCTACGCGCCAATTGGGAATTTGAATGAAATGCAAGGCAAAAAAAGTCATAGTAGCTGAGATCATCAGACCGAAAGAGTTTTACTCATATTATTAATAATATTTAATGTATACCAAAGTCATCATCATCATTCAACATTTCCCCTTTTTATCATACATGAAAACATTTTAATATTTTCTTTTTAACATAGAGAGCCAAAATAATAACATTACACAAGAGTATACCCTCTTATCACTGAGACGGCGATCTCAATATATTTACGATGTGTGTGCTGGATTTTAATATGCCGATATAAAGGTAAGAATAAAAACGAAAATTACGGAAAAACGGCATGGCAATTCACATGCCGCATTCACCCAATCAAAATACAAAAAAAAAAACTGTTCAAAACAAAATCATAATAATCGAACATAATATTTTGAATTTTTCTTCCTTTTCTTAAGGGTTTTAGTTAAAAGAAAAACCCAATAACAGTATCTAATAGAGTAACGACGTGTAAACAAGAAAATCTCACTTTGTAAGCTCAATTTTTATTATATTATTTCATTATTCTCTCTCTCTCACAGTGTGTTTCATTATACTCAATAGAAAATAATAATAAAAAAAAAGAAATGTTTTAAAAGCTCTACTTGAAGAAACCATGGAAAATAAAAGAAAAAATACAATCCATAACCGATTCATGAAAATATACACACATAATAAACATTAGGCCGCTATTATATTCACGTACAACTTAAAAAATAAAAACTCATTCATAACCGATTCAAGATTTCAAGACTTCAAAAATAAAATGAAAATCGTGATATTTTCTCTCGCATTATACATACAACTTCTTTATATCGTTTTTCATGTTATAAGTTTTCACATGACATCGTAATGTTATGAACAAAAATATGTAAAAAATGTTCGCGCGCCGTAAACAAAATGATTGAATTAAAAATTACCAATAAGAGTTTAATAACATTACGTTTAATTTATAAATTAAAATTCTATTAAAACATTATCACTCACCAATAATAACTAATTATAATTGTCTTTAAAGAACTGTTTTACTTTTGCTACACCAATCACACTAAATATTTTCTTCTGTCTTCTATTTTCTATTAAGATTTTTATTCAATATTTATAATTATATCGGAGCCAACTTTTTCAAAAATGAATTCACTATGCAGTCTAAGGTTCATTTATAGATTTTCTTTTAATATTTTACCTATTAGAATTTCTTCTAAATGTTTCAGTCAATATTTTTTAGTTAAATTTAGTTCATAATTCGTTCATATACACCAAAAAAAGAACTTGTCTATTACCAACTAATCAGTTGTTCATTATTCATTATATTATTTTAAATGTTAATCTTTTATAATTCACTCTTTTTATTTCATTAATATGTTTTAAATCCCACCGTGTATTTAATTGTATTCAAATTATTAATTATTTTAAAACTTTTAATTGATATAAACATTATTTTCTATAGCATTCCGCTTACATGCACTAGTGAGATGTTAAAAATCAAAACTACAGCATTACTGCTCAAGACCAACCTATGTCATGCAACGCACAGGCCTTACTGAAATTCCATTTGCTTTCGCATTTATCGTTTGGTTGTGGGACTTTTGTGATTCTGCTGCCTCATATTTCCCATACAACTGAAATACTGAATTGTGAACACCGAAACGGAATGACTTCAATACGAGGCAGTCAGCCAACGTTACCTGGCTGTTGTAGCAGTGCCAATGTTTCCATATCGTATTCTCATATCGTATATATACGTATATACATATCTTATATATAATATTCTGTGGCTGTGCTGAGACTGTGCCAGTACTCTTTACAATGTACACAAAGTATGCTTGCAGCAGCATATTATTCCCTTGCCCATCATCGTTGAACATTTTATTATAAAGTATGGGTACGGAATTGTAGAGTATGCCGTTTACTCTTACCGTCTATTTTTATATGAAACAGAGAAAAAAACACAGTATACGATATACCAAAGTCAGTGAGAGAGACTCTGTGGTGTACATATTTTTCCAGTTCATACATAAAAGCTGCTCTTATATTCTTTTTTACAGTAATAATGCACCATTATAATATCGAATCATATTATTCTGCAGTGCTATCGGTTCTATCAATTTGGTTTTTCCGTTCCCATTAAAACTTCATCAACTAGTCAGGACTACATACAAGAGTACAGTGGAATTTCAACAAAAATAGTGTATAACACTCACCAGAAAATATAGGGAGCGGTAACACGGTTTTCATCCTCATTCGGGTGGAGATCGATAATAATTATATATATTTTTTAAATGTAACCAGAGTACCATCAGTTATCTAAAAGAAAATAATTATTAGTGAAACGATGAAAAATCATAATATTATTTGAATTTGAATTTGCATATTCTAGTATCTCAACAATTAATTATTTTCCAGATAATATATATATATATATGTCCATCGATTGATGCACAAGTATCTGGACTTGAAGTATCCTCCCGTTGTTATGATATGGCAGCAATGCATCTAATATCATTGCCAATAATGAGCCGTGAATTCCCTCTGTAATCAGAGTAATGTAGAACGGCTAACTCTACGACATATCATATGCAAGCTGATATTGAATATTCAATTCAATTTGGTACCAAGTTCCATTTTCAATATTTCAGTAAATGGTTTTGTTGTCCTATCTAACAGTTCAATACCAATTCAATGTGACAATACATTGAAACCAATGCGCTAGACAGCAATACAACAGGAGTATAAGCCAACTGTCCCTTAAAAATATCGTTTCTTGGTATTTCATTTTCATCCAAATAAAATTTAAACCAAAATTCAAACAGCTAGCAAAGATCTGTACCGTTCATGTGCTGTTTCCATTCGGAATCATGGATTCAAAGTATTTTTAACTAAAATCGTCGTCGTTTTGTTGTTTAATACCGCTTTGCTATTGAGTGTGCTTACCACTTCACAATTATATATTATTAAATCCGTTTCTACGCCGCTTGATTGTCATACAGCATACGCTCTCTGGCTTTTTCAAAACATTCGGTTCGTCGAATATAACTATCGCGTCATTCATTGTCTCTAATATCAAGTTATTTGGTATAAACGTAGTGAAACTTCCCCCGTTGCCCGTTGCTCTAACTAAAATGAAAAATTTTGTTGTTTCCATACGTCCATAGTAGTTGATATAAAATTCTTTACTTATTCACGGTTCAGTTCTGTGCCTGTGCAGACGATCCTTGTGCACCTTTGTGCTAACGTCGAAGACCTTTATTGTCAGTTCTTCCCGTTCTCTCTTATACCATCGTTTACGGTCTTCTATTATTTTTTTTTTCTTTCTTCTTTACCATCATTTTTCTTTTCCCGTCATTATGTTCATATTACGAACATTGAACAAAATCCAATATACTGGTGGCTTCATCAGAGCCAAACCAGTCTTACGAATGCCAATGTTAATATAACAAGGGAATATTTTTCCTCTACTCGGTGAGTTCTCTTTATTTTTTTTTCTTTACTCATTTTGCCTTTCCTTCAATTCCCATTAGCTAAAATGATAACATTCGTTCTCTATATAGCTGAGGCAAATGTGTTTTCATCATCATCATTATATCGATTCGAATACCAAAACCAAATACCGAATGACGACGTTCTGCTGTGCTCGACTATTTATTTACTATATCTCCATCTATACTGAACCATGTAGGCTATTAAAAGCGTTCATATTCGAGTCAGTCCGCACGTTGTTTCGTTCAAACATCACATATCTCAGTTCATTTATATAAGACATTCAAACACCATATGAACTCATACCAATGATTCGAGGTTTATTTTTAAGAACTGCCTTTTGCCTCTGCTGTTTCGTTCGCCTTTGTTGTTCACAATCGTCAATGTTCTCTTCACTGTAATGAAACAGAGAGAAAAAAAAATATTATGTACATTTAAAACTCAGTCTGTAACGTTGAAAATGAATGACATTAGCGTTACAAGGGAAAATTACAGAACATTTTAATTTTATTATATTCTACTGATGCACCAACGAAATTATTTTTAAACGAGTAACGATCATTTATTCACTTGTTACCAGGATATGAACGATTTAGGTGTTTGAACAGGATCGTTTCCGTTTTCACCTAATGAGTGTTCAGATTTTAAAGTTCAGTACTTCAAATCAATTCAAATTCCAGTTCACAAATTTCACTCTACCAAAGAGTTGATTTTAAATTATCGTTTACTTTTCATACCGTACAGTCATTCAATTTTTAAAGTAAAAATATCTCGATTATTGGTATTGAATATAAACTGATGATTCATAGAGATTTCATATTAACTGTATATACTGGAAATGAAATATAAAATTGTCGTTTTATACTCTAAATATGTAATCCATATTAGAGTAAGGTCAAACATTGGATTTGAATCCTGTGAAGGAATCGATATACGAAATTCGCAGATATGTAACTGAAACCATAATTTTTGTCTATCAATATACAGTGAATGTCCAACGGTTGACTTCTTCAAAAGTTTTAAAATACAACAAATACTTGAAGCAGAAAATAAGAACAGTCATTTAGCTGTTTTCACCTGCTTCGTTTCATTTTAAAAGTCTTGTCTATTTGACTCAAGTATTTCATTTATCTAAAAATCCATTAATGTCTAATCGTACTATTTCTCTAGTAACTTTCTAAAAACCCTATCACTACTGTGACTGCTATTCATTTGTGATCAGGACAATTTAAACTAGATCAGCTAATCCATGTAATCGGTATTGAGCTATAATATTTCTCAATTCCGAATAAATAATAACTTTGATTCAGCAAAAAATAGCAAGGCCATGTATAGCAGTTGACTTGGGTGTTGCAAAAATTCTGTCTGTGTCGTACTGTGCAATACGTGGAATAAAAAAAAATTATTTACAATGACTCGAGTTAAGTACATAATTTCATACAAAATTAGTATAGCTGTATTATGTGCTGGAACTGATGATTTCTACCGAACCAATGACTAGTGATCTGGTTAGTCAGGGAGTTCCATTATTCGGAACTAAGTAAATATGCTAAAAAATAAAGTTGTTCTTGGTACGGTTTGATCATCTGGATGATTGTAAATGACGGTTTCAAGGGAACTTCCATTCATTGGATCCCAAAAAAAAACCTAACGTACTAAATCCGAATTTATGTTCTTCCTATTGAGACTCAAACGCAAATGTAATAATACCGGAATGCAATTTTTAAATACAGGTAATCTATTGAACAAATTAAAATGCAAGAGAAACACTTACAATTCAAACTACCTGAATACCCATATGTATTCTGGTTTCTGCTTCATGGAATTTCGCAATCATCTTCCTCTGATGATATTCTGTTTTCGATGTCGTTAATTTCAACAGGACTGCCATTCTCACATATTCTCCGAACCCTTTTCATCCTCAAGTTGGATCAATTTGTAAGGATTTCAATCGAAATCCGAATTAATTATAATTTCAACAAATTTTAACCGATTATTCAAATGTAAACATTAAAACAGTACGAGCAAGTTAACTACAAACTGTCAACGCAAGAACCACGTAACTCATCATCGTGAAGTCCAGAGGTTTTACACTCTAAACTCCAGTTTCCTTATATTTTTAGTAATTTTTTTTTATTTAAACAAGTGATTAGTTAAAATTTTCCAAAATTAAAGAAATGTTCATGTTATACATATATGATTCGTTTGAAAGTGAAAGTAAATTTCCTTACCTGATCAATTCAATACGTTATACAGTCCTAAGAATAATTATAAACTCA